>CAAKHF010024125.1:84273-129907 GCA_901007745.1 Hippocampus kuda | reverse complement strand
AACAAGCTACGGTAAATAACCTGCTACCACTGTACAATTTACTATTCAAATATAGAGGGGGAAAAAAGTCAGTTTAGTTCCATATTTGGACATAAGTCCAATATATATATATATATATATATATATATATATATATATATATATATATATATATATATATATATATATATATATCCAGTTATATAAATAACAGCTCCTTGTCACCAAAATGAATTTGTAACAAATTTATATGGTCTTTCATCTTTCCCTTGTATTGCACATTTCCACCTATTAAGCCGCTCAAAGCACTTTACACTGACATCACATTCACCTACTGATGCCGCAGCATTGTGAGCAACTGGGCCTTCAGTACCTTGCTCAAGGACCCTTTGAGATGGTCACAAGGGCCCAGGGATCAAACCCCACAACGTCTGGTTTGGGAGACGAGTATTCCACCCCTGAACCATGCCACCCCCACATATAGACGTATAGGCTAAATCTATCAACAAGAATTGAATGCAGCTCTGTGGTGAAGTTCCAATGATATCGAAAAGCCTTGATGGTAAACCTCTGGTGGGCTTCCGATAATGCTACCTGCTGAGAAGTTGCCGTTTCCAAGAAAGACCTCGAACCACGGATAGGTGTGAAAGCAGTGACCTCACATTCTTCCTCTGTTCAATGTCCCACAACTGAGAAGTCAACACAAAAACATTGCAGTGCTGATTCAACTCGGTCTCTCATGCCTTCAGCCCCCAGCATGTCCTGTTATGTGCATACCTGCACCTCTCCTCGCCCAGTTCCAATACTGAGAACACCGCCGTCCGCACTCCAGCGTATGCACGAGACAGTCTGGCGCCGCTCTCGACCCTGTTCGGGACACGGGTCCAGTCGTCCGAGCAGAGAGCGAGTTTCTGAATTCCAAATGTAAACAGAAGAGTCCAGAGCTAATGCGAGGATGCCGGTACAGCTGCAGTCTAGAAGATGCGCGTCTGCGAGGGAGGAGATGGAAAGTTCACTGAAATGTAGGTCGGTAAGTAGGTCAGTCAGTTGGTACCTTGGTAGGTGGGATGTGGTCAGTCGGTAGGCAAGGCGATCAGTTGGTCAGTAGGTGTCTTGGTATGTAGTTGGTTAACTAGGTACCGGTAGATAAGTCGTCAGTTGGTCAGTCAGTACTGGTGGCATGTAGGGAAGCGCGTAGGTAGCCTAAGTAATAATATGTATGAGGGATGAATAGAGAAGAACTACAAAGTAGATAAATAGTCTTACAGTAGTCGTTTACCAGCGATGGTGCAGCCAACTTGAGTGCCGACTCTCCTCGCGGACTCGCTGAAGATACATTCAGGACCGAAAATGGCTTGGGATCACTTTGGACTTTTTCTGAATGTGCATTGGAAAAAGATCTTGTTAGGGTGGTTCTGTTTGTGACCAACAGGTGGCACTGTAGGGCTCTTCCTGCAGTGGCACACCTGTTGGTCATTGTGTCATTAGTTAGTGTTTCTGTTAAAAGGACTCCCTGCCCGACCTGTCGAGGTCGGGTCATTCTGTTAAGGGTTTTGCGAGGTGGTAACGTAAGACCCCAAAAAGGAGGGAGGCAGGGTGGAGCAGGGTGGACAGAACAAAATGCACTTAACAAAAAATAGAAACTAAGGCAGACACAAAGACAAACACAGTGACAAAACACAATGACCAGATCTATACAGGTCAGGCATGGAGTCCTTTTAACAGAAACACTAACTAATGACAAAATGAACAGATGTGTCACTGCAGGAAGAGCCCTACAGTGCCACCTGTTGGTCACAAACAGAACCACCCTGACAGATCTTTATTGCATGGAGCAGAGATGAGCAACTGGTAGCCCCCACACTTGTGAGTGGGCCCTTATTTTTTATTTTTATTTTTTTACATTTGGGGGATTTTCCGAAAAAGGTTGTGCAATATAGTTATAAATTGTAATACTGTATCACCACTCACCAGCAGATGACAAAGTTACTGTTTAATTATTTTGTTGTTTGCTTCAACCCTTTGTTGATGGGTAAGAATAGTGGATCTTTTATAAAGGAGACATGTATTGTGAAAAATGAAATCTATTAAGAGCAAGTATTTTGCGCACATGCATGTATTTTGTCCATATTTAAAGTGACATTTTTGTTCTATATCTGGTGAGAGAGTGCATGGTCCTATGTGTCCCCCAATTAATACTGATGAAAACTTTTTGCTCCTCCAGTACTTAAGTTGCCCATCCCTGGCACAAGGTATGCTATGTAGTATAAATAATACAGTACTAAAATTCGGTCGTCTCATGCCAAGTAAAAGTACAGTCAGCCTGTACCAGTTGATTGTGCATCTCCACTTTCATGTGCAGTCCAAATCCATTCCTGCAAAAATCATTTAAAAATAAACTAGTTTTCTCATCAGGTCATCACAGGTGTTGTTGTTTTTTTTTCTCATGTTCTATGAACACACCTGTTTTGGCGCATTGAACATGTCTGAACATCTTCTGGGGTTTGCGATGATGCATTGTGTCTTCGGTGTTGCGTTGGTGTCACACACAATCAGCCTGGACTCTGATTGAAATAAATAATTCAATAAAGATTACGCTTTGTACATGAAGGGCGTGAATTTAACTGGAATTGGGTGGTTGGGTTTGCATAAGCTTCCTTCTGTTCAGTAGAATGCATGTATTTGCATGTTGAACTGATCCATGTGTAACAAACATTTTGCAAGAACCTCAAAGGTGTGATCTGGTGCAATGACACAAAAGCCTCACTAATTGCTACCCACAGCTTCAGGGCAACCCATGGTTGATCCTTTGTATGTTTGAAATGTTGGGCCAATGCTCTGTAAATTCAGTGGAGCACTTAAATGACAGGCTTAACAAATAATAAAGGAAAAAAATATATAGCTATAATAATTAAAGCTACAAGCAGAAATGAATGGGTCCTCACCGTCGTCACCAAGTCCTTTTTCCCTAATCAGAGTTTGTCGGGTAAACGCTGTGGAATTTGCCCCAAAACAGTATTTTCATGTCACCCATCTGTCTAAGATACCAACTGGCTTCCTCCTGAGGATCATTTAGTTGAAGCATCCATCCTATGCAAATATTAGAGCAACTCCTATGAGGAAATTTGCCCGAAAATGGCTGCTTTAAACTAAAATGGAGGACTTCTTGTTCAGCTTTGGGCCTGGGTCCATTGGATTTATTCACGTATTATGTTTTGATGGATCTGCCGATCAAATTTCCTGTCAATCTAGTAAAAAAGAAAACTACTGTCAAACTTCGACCCCGATATTCTTCACCCATTTTAAATTACAAAATAGTGCAGGCAAAAAAGACTTGACAATTTTGTTCAAGGACCAATTACTATTGGTGCTGAGATCCCTAAAATGCATTCATTGTTTAACCAGAACACACCAAATCCACATTTATGACACTACCTTGTGGAGAATCCAGCTCCAGCCTCTGACAGACCCCATCGAACTTAAAAGTGGGTCGACAGCGCTGCCCAGTGGCCAAGGGCGTACTCGCAGCGGGACTCTCGTGACTGCGCTTGCGGATGAGCCACGTTCGAAAGCGCTTGTATGACGTCACACGCGCGTCGGGTTCACCCTGCAAAGAGAGCAAAAGGATAGTGAATGAATGTTTTCATGCAATCCCATTCAATCTCATGTTCGTATCCCCCAACCCAGTGCTGTCACTAAAGAAAAAAAGGAAACAACAGTATTTTCGTTCATTATTGTGGTAAAATATATTTTATGTGTGTATTGAGTCAATGTTCGCATTTTACATTAGAAAAAAAATTGCACAAACCGTGAAAGAGCATTTCATGTTCTGTCTGTCATTATACATCACCCACATTTATAGATGAACAAAGATATATTAGTTGTAGTAAATACATATTTTGGGACCAATTACGTCAAATTGGATCATTTAACACAATCCTGCCTGGATATTTCCCCCCAAAAAAAAAAAAATTCATGCATCTTTTTTATTTTGTCCAGGGTGAAAGGCAAACCTTTCCTCCCAAAGTCACCTCGGATAAGCTCGAACTCCTCGGAACAGGAGAGGCAGCAGGCAAATATTGATGGATGACTCATGTAGTTTGTTTATCTATCTTTGCTCGTGATGAGTGACAGGTGCTACAAATTAAAAACATTCCACCAGGTAGAAAGAGGTGCAATTAACCTGTGCCATTCATGCAACAGAATAATAATGCGTTCCACGAAACAGGCTCAGATTCACACGAACTACATTTGTGATTAAACTGAGAAGAGATTATCTCCTTACAAGAATATCTATTTATTTATTTATTTATTATTTATTTATGGTGTGTGGGCTGTTTATTGCTGTGCTTTAAGATTTTTTGAAAGTCAAACTGGGATGTGCCTTGGGTCAATAATAGAGATGGAAAACGCGAGGGTAAATAAATATATTTTGACACATTATCACAGAAATAAATGTTTTTTTTTAATCATTGTACATTTCTTGTTGTTTACAAGTTAGAGAGACCAAATGTGACAATCAACATCAGTGCAGAAAAAAAAACTTGAGACATGGGGTAAACGTAAAACTTTTTACTGTGTGAATTTGAAAGGTAAAAGTTAATTCGTGATTTTATTTTGAAGGGGGCGCGCAGATTGCATCAATTGTTTTAGTATTTCCAGCTAGCTTGACTCTGCCCGCGTCGCTTCATAATCACCTCGCCCCCGCCCGTCGGGTTTCCTTTATGCCCCCTCTAAGATGGAGGCCTTAGGGGGCTACCCCGTCAAGTCCTCCGCGCCCAAAGTGAAGAGGTTGACCGTCCTGTTGAGCATGACTGTCGGCGTGGGCTGTTTGTTCCTGCTCCAGACACAGCTGCTGAAGCCCCAAAAACCAGTGGACTTTTACTCTTTTGAGGTGAAAGACGCGAAGGGGAAGACGGTCTCTCTAGAGAAGTACCGAGGAAAAGTAAGCCCACATCATCAGATGGACTTAAGAGAACTCGACCGCAAAATTACATTCTGTCTGAACTTTTTACTCAAGTTTGTAGCAAGTCGCGTTCAGTGTGTCTTTTTGGGGAATGCTATGTAATGTCTCGCGCTCCACACAGGCTTCGCTTGTTGTCAACGTGGCGAGCCACAGCGAACAGACTGAGGCAGCTTACGGGTCGCTCCAGGAGCTCCACAGAGAGCTGGGAACGTCTCATTTCAACGTCCTGGCCTTTCCCTGCGGACAGTTCGGTGACACCGAGCCCGGAACCAGCAGTTACATTGAAGCGTTCGCCAAATCCACCTATGGCGTCACCTTCCCATTCTTTAGCAAGATCAGAATAATGGGCTCCGAGGCCGAACCGGCCTTCAAATTCCTCACAGGTACGAGCACGTGAACGCACCATGTCATTGTCTATTTGTTTCATAAATAGTTAACTCGTCTGAATAAGTCACACTAACACCAAAAAGAACACTTGAATACGTTCTGGCTTTAAAAGAGAAGATCATTTGCAATTTTGTGTTTACCGGTAGTAAGAAACATGAAGCCGACGCACATGATTTACCTTCAGGGGCCACCAAAAATGTCGTGGCAGGCCGTATCTGGCCCGTTGGCCTTAAGTTTGACACCTGTGCTTTATATGGACTGATTACTTTTAGATATCTGAGAGTATATGCATACTGCATTATACAAGTCAAACCTGTACTTAGAAATTGTTGGGAAGGTTTTTTTTTTAATGTACATTTGCATCAAAAAACTAAATCTACTTCTGCCTGTATATATTTTTTATTATTTTGTTGTTTCCATCGATCTATTCGCCCTACAGCAAAGTAGTTCATTGTACGCCATTCGTAACTTAAAACATGTCTGGACCATCGGAAACCAAGAAGGCCCTGTATTGTTGTTTGTACCGTTCCTTTTAATCTTGCACAATATATCTTTATTCTCTAGATTCCGTGCAGAAAATTCCCAAGTGGAACTTTTGGAAGTTTCTGGTGAATCCCGAGGGCAAAGTGGTGCGCTTTTGGCGAGCAGACGAGCCTATGGAGAGCGTTCGCCAAGAAGTGGCGGCGCTGGTGCGGGAGATCATCGTAAAAAAGCGTGCGGAGCTATGACGGTGTTTATTCAGAGTTACTGATGGGACACGCAGCCTAATCCTGTCCTGTGCCATGACGACCAGGATCAGCAGGACTGAACTGTTAGGCTACATTGAGCGTGGTTGGACCATGACTCCAAACAGTGGGATGATCAAACATTCATTTTTACATAATAGCAGCGATGTGTGGCTAGTAACAATGTATGTGTGTGTGTACGTTAGAGGTAAGATCGTGCCGCCCGAGCCCGACCCGACCGGGCCTTAAAATGTCAATCATTGGTTCGGGGTCGGGTCGGGCTTCTCTCTCGCTGACTTTTTTATTTTTATTTTTCGAGGCCGTCAATAGTTTTGGCCACGAGAGACCGTGGTTCGCAAAAAAACAGAAGTCACCACATCACAACACGTACTGTACTGTACTAAACTCTTGCAATGACAATTCAAAGAACTCCTTTCTGCCTCTGTCTCTGATCCACCCATCATTATTCTTTTTTGTCTCTCTGCTTCTCTCAGAGTGCCGCGCTAGATTCTTAAGGACGTACTGCTGCGGTGGTTTACGGCCCAATTTTCAACCCGTCAAAATGATGGACGGCCTTAAATTTTCCCCGTCCACTCTTAAAAAAAAATCTGTCAATGATAGAAAATTGTCGGTTAATGTAACCTCTTCAGAAACAGAAATACAAAAGATGTAAATGTTTCTACAGTCTTGTTTAACTTAGATTTCGTTCCAAAAGACAGGCTTTGTTATCAGAAATCACTCCTCCTCCTCCCGGGTCTTCACAAATAAAATATGAAATGTCGGGTTTGCTTCGGGCTCGGGCCTGCAAATCAAGCTAAGTGATCGGGCTCGGGCCGGGTCGGGCTGAAATACCCTCGGGCCGGTTCGGGTCGGGCTCGATTTTTTAGGACCGATCTTATCTCTAGTGTACGTGTGTACGGCCATTGGATTCGATGAAAAAAATTACAATTATGAATTTTCTTAGACCACTGATGGATGTTTAACCACTAAAGTGTTACATTTACTGATGCCCCAAGCTCTTCTTTGAAACATCTTGACGATTTCTTTTTTGTTTTTAATTAAAATGTATTTCTATATCAACACATTATCTGTGATTTGTATATTCTGTACAGCGTTACTGATACGTGTAATTCATGTAATGGAAGATCCCCTCTTGAAGGTATTGGTGGTAATGTTGCAAATATACACTAGTGATGATTCGTACCTTTTGTTTCCTTCCAGCATCAAGGACTCAATGGGATTGTTTCACTTATCAGGTAAGGTACTTATGTCACCATTTGATAATTGTGTTTTTAATCCTTCAAATGTTTATGTATAAAGTTCCAAACACAGAATTTGAATTTTTTTGTGGCTCAAAGCAGGGAAGTCAGGACCATAAGATTGGATTAGCACACGCAACCGCTTCCACCATGAGTCACATTGATACCAGCACACATGACAAAATAAAGGCATGTTGATGTCGTTCAGTTGTCCTGCTACAATATGAGCTAATTACAATTTTATTTAAATTACAAATGTTAATTAATAATAGTACATAGTAATCCCATGTTTGTCTCAGGGAGTAGGTTCCAGTCCATCCCTGAAATATAATAAGTATCGTAATGACCAAGTTTTTACAATACAGGACATACACGTGATCTTATTGCAATTCTGAGAATGGCTAAATGATTATCCTGTTACCATCTTGCCAACTCAACACTCATTCACTGGCACCCACATCACTCACCAGACCAGGACCAGCCTTTTAAAGCCACACTCAAAGTCATTGATACTCAATTTGAATGTGAGAATGGTGACCCAGAGTGGACAAACATCATTTCTTGTACCTCACATGCACACGTTATTGTGTTTGAGCATATAAAATAATTTTTTCAGATCATTTAGTTGAACACTGGGTTAGTTGGTAGAATCCTCAATTTAAAAAATATTAAATAGCTGATGCCCTACTGTTTTTATTTCTTACTGAAAGGGGATATGTTCTAAATTTTTTTTTATTTTTTTATGGCTTGCATATAAATGGTTTGGGTGGAAAGGCCTAGTATGTCTCCTTTAATTGTCCTTATAGCACTTAACAGTCAAAAGCTTGTTGCCATGGTACTTATATCGAAACAGGCACTCTGTAAATGCAGTCGTGTGTGTTGGTGTGAACAGTCGTTGGGCAGTCACAGGTAAGCTGGCATGCAACAACAAACCAGCTAACAAGACACTGCCTCACGACCATCCACAGTCGTGACAACGGGGGACTGACATTCATTATTCACCTGTTTAGATATGATTTAAAACAACATCACAACCCTGTTTGTAGACATATGCATGAAATAATTCCATAGTATTCAACTACATGCGGGGTATAGGGAATGAGCCATGCCACAAAAAAAAAAGCAATTGTTAATTGGTGGTGAAGATTCGAAAATCACCAACAACAACCCAGGCTTAATTTAGGAGTTTGGCGCCGCCTTGTGGCATTTTAGGGTGTTTCAGAAAGCACAAAAACGTAATTTTTTCAGCAAAAAGCTGGTGAATTCCAAAATTAAAAATAGGTCAATATGTGAATCGTAACTCTAAAATACACAAGGATTACTGTATAATATGTAAAAGCATCCCAAACCTACATTAGGTTTGTTCTACAAATGTTCAGACCGCAGAGCGTTATTCGCTTGCAGAAGCAACTCCAGATAACATTACACTGCTTCCTTACCATAATGCAAAAGGCGTTTGTGTGTGTGTGTGTGTGTGTGTGTGTGTGTGTGTAAGAGGAAGGGCCTGTGTTTGTAGTAGCAGCAGCAGTGAGGAGTGCAACTGACAGCTGTCAATCCAACATCAGCTTGCAGTAGGACACTGCCACATTGTCACAGCCAGCTCAAGCCAAAAACAGCAGACCAACACGACCGCCACTTGAATGGTTTGGGTGGGTGTAAGCTATTACCTGGAAAGGATAGTTTCTCCTCCTTCCTGCCACATCCTGCTGCATTCTTCTCTTCTTAGCCTGCACACCAAACCCAGAAAATGATCAGTCTTGTATATAAGGAGAAGCTAAAAAGTTCGTTACAGATCATTATAATTTGTTGCTTGAAACCAAATAATGCCTTCTTCAGGATCTGGGAAGGGGCATAATGCTCTAAAGATGAAGACAATGTTCAGTTATTTACGCTCCATAATTTGGGAGGTAAATTGGTCTCGTTTGTAGAAAAGAGTGGATCGATATCATCGCATATGGTTGCAACATTTGTCACACTAAATGTATTGAGTTAGTGGGAAATGACATTGTACAGTGTTATGGTCAACTTGCAAAAAAATGTTCATGTGTTAACTTTGTTTCAATTGATGTATTAATTTTACTGACCTATGACACATGATTCACAAACTTTTTTTTAATCTGCTGCCATACAAACATACATAAAAAATGCAGTTTGATCTCATTTCATTTGAACTCATTTCGTTTGTATTTTACACTCGTTAAAAAAATAAATAGATATTTATGAATATCGATAGACGCGCAAACAGCGCAAACATATAGACATAGTTTTAAAGTTTACGTTTTGAATCACTCACCCATGCAACGTGTTTCTCGGCTTTCCAGACTCGTCGTCCGTCTTTTTTTTTTTTTTTTTTGTCTCGTCTTCTCAACCTGGTCGAGGCGGATGGCCGGCACCCTCCTGACTCTGCACCTGTTGTGTGTTGTCTGTTCTTTCCTGGACAGCTCCGAGCGACTAAATAGGACCACCCCAGGCGCTCTCTGCGGCGGGAAACAACTCTTGCTTCGCTTCTGTGATTGGCAGCTTTTTTCGCTCTCTCGCTCAAGGTGTGTGTGTGTGTGTGCGTGTGCGTGTGCGTGTGCGTGTGCGTGTGCGTGTGTGTGTGTGTGTGTGTGTCAAATTAAGTACGCCCTCTCCTACTTCGGTTCCCTCCGCGTCTTGGTTTCCATTAGTAACATGGAGACGGCAGTTAAAAAAAAACACAATAACTATCAGTTGAAGGCCAGTTTTTGTCAGGTTAAAGGCTGCAGGCTTTATTTTGGGTTTTCTTTTGTTGTTAAAGGGAGCCTTTGTTTGCAGGTAAAGGCAGATGAGGACTCTAGATTATATTTTGATATGTAATGTCCGTATTTATATTTTAATGAAAACATGTTTTACATAATTATACAACATATAATTACACGTTCATTTTTGTCGTATTCCACAATCTTGTTCTGGAATTTTCATTCATAATTCAAATTCAGTGTCGGCCAACTTGCGTATTTGGACATTGCAGGAAAAGCTGCGTATATGATGTTTCAGTATTTTAAAGTGAATCGCGGTTAATCTGTAGTACGGTTGATTTGCATTATTGTGATGTGTCACGAGGTGAAGTAAAAGTTATCAGGGTTGAACAATGGACGCGCATTGCGCCACGGGGCCGCCTTGCGACGCGGGACTGTGGCGCTTAAGTGGACTGAAAGGCGCGAATGAGGGTGCGCGCTCTTGCCACCTGCCACTTCCATATGTGCCCACCCGTGGCGTGCACGAGCACTGACACACGCTGGCTTAGTGGTTTTTTTGTTTGTTTGTTTTTTTCTTTTCAGTTCCGTCCAGCTCAAGTAGGTTTTGTAACGTTACAGTAACTGTTTGGAAGCCAGCTGTGGTCCAGCACACAACTGACATTGAGTCAAAATAAGCATTTGAATGGTTGTTGGGGTTTTTTTTTTTTCGTTTTTTAAATTTTTTTTTGACGGGTAAAGGTAAAGTTTACTGTAAATGTGTATGTAAATGATTTATTGAATTAGATCAAATATATTCACTCATTCATTCATTTTCCGATCCGCTTTATCCCCACAAGGGTCGCGGAGATGATCAAACATATTTGAATTAATTAATTAATAGCATTATTTTGTTCGTATGTTTGTAAATTTTCTGTTGAATTTAGAATTTACTATGGGTACTATTTAGTGCCTTTTAATGCGTGCGTGTGTTTGTGGTTACTTATTATTGTTTATTTTATTATTTTATTGTCATTTACGTGGCTATTGCAACTGCAATACACAACACACTTAAATTAATAACCATTGTATCACCATTTTTATTTTCGTTTTTTTTTTAAATTAATTCCAATTCCAATTGTATTTTTTTCACAGGTTTGCTGTGGCTGAATGCCCGTATTGTTTTTTTACTGACAGTGCTTCCCGCGGAGTTGCGAAGCTTCGCACCCGCAACTCGCTGGTTTGCTTTGAGTCTCCTTAGAAACCCCGTTGTGTGATGTGTGTGAGTATTGTTTTCCCCTCCGGCACGAGCCCAGTTTGGCGCTAGCTTTAAGCGGTCAAATGTGTCACGTGCAGTTTAAACAAAAAAAATAAATAAAGCTCGGCCCCACTTTGGTCTGCAGGACCTGCTGTCGGTGACAAAGACATTTGTTTGCATTCAGCCAAATAAAGTGGACCATGCACTCGGCTCAAAGCTGCCTACCTCAAATTACTTGGAGAGTGAGATTACTGTAGAGCGATGATAGACGAACTGACAGACGGACAGATTGAGAGAGCCATAGAATGAGAGATAGACAACATGCCGATAGACTGATAGATCGACACATATACCCTATGTTACTGCAAATAATTGAGATAAATCAGCTAATATTTGATAGATAGGTGCTTTTGTTAATCCAATGAGGGAATTTATTGATTCATAATAAAGCATTCATACTCCTAAATAATAACAGGACTGCACATGAATCTTCACACAATAAATATTGAAATATCCTACAGGATCTCTGAATCATGATTCAAAATAAATGTCCTCCTACCACATTCCAAGAAATATGCATAGCAGGTTCATTGAAGACTCTAAATTAGGGGTCACCAACTCCGGTCCTCGAGGGCCCTTAACTTGCATGTTTTAGACGTTTCCCTCCTCCAACATGCAAATGATCAGGATGTGGCCTTCTGGTTTTGAGTTTGATACTGGTGATTTAGCCACAGAGACTCACTCATGCTGTTTATGTACAAAGTTAAAATGTGAAAAACAAGGATGTAAAGAAGGATGTAGAGCGCAATGCATCATGACACAGTGGCCTTTCCCAGACCACACAGTCAACCCAGAAGACTGAGGGACAAAAGGAAAGGAAGCCCGTGCACCTCGGAGGTCACCAGGTTACATTTGTTTCACTGCTCAAACAAGCAAAGTTAGCACACAAATCATTTATTTACGTTAAGTCCCTCGTTTCACAATAAAATCCCATCCAGTGTTTAAGTGGATGATCCAAACTGCAAAATAACATTTAAAAAAAAGCCAAGTAAACATTGACAAAAGGACAGTGTTTGGCTTGAGATAATTACATTTGCAGGCATGTAAACAGCATCGCAATGCTAACAAATAGCCGGGCAGTGTTGTGTCCTCTGACTGATTAGCCTACAAGCTACCTGAGGAAGACATCATGTAATCATTTACCACTATCACTGCAGATTACAAGTTAAGCATTAACATTATTTGCCCACCCACACTTCCTTTACAGTTGTGATTTATTTTTATTTTTTTCTGGGGCTCTCAATTGTGGTTGGGAACCCAGCGGAAGCGAAACCCACCATGATGGGTGCCCGAGGTGAAAGCCCGGCCCTGAGGGAACACGCGTGTTCTTATTGTGCCGTGCTCTTTAACAGAAGTGCAGAAAGACGACGCATCCTCTTCTGAATTGCTGCTGCCGTCCTTGCATATGGAGGTCTGCAGGCCAGAGAATGACCCGTACATGGGGATCGTGTCTTTGTCCCATCGTGGCACGCTCCCGCGGGCATTCGTGTGCAACACGGCATCGCAGCGCTTGCTGACGTCTTTCAATATCTCCTCCACCAAGTCAGGGGACCCCCAGCCATGGTCCAGTCGCTGCCTCTTGCGGGGACTTGTGGCTTTATCGCCGCAAGGCCTTGCCAGTTCGCTGGTATCTGGCTCCCTGTCTGCCATTAGTTTCTAACAGAGGACACATGAAGGGCTACATGTAAAGATGTATCAAATTCAAGGCTTATGCGCCAGATTTTGGCCCACTAAAGTAAATAATGTCTTATGTCTATTGATTAATGGATTTGACCTTTCCACCCCTGCCCCTTACTGGAATCTATCCCAGCCAACTTTGGAAGATAGGCGGACTACTCCCAGACAGTTGCAAGGGACACATTGAGACGAACAACCACGTCGTCACTGAGCGGGAACCAATCCCATGCTGACTGCAATCAAGTCAGGCAAGTGTACAATGACACCATCAGTGACTTAAAACATAAAGGAATAACATCTTTAAATCAAGTGTAAACAATTTAAGCATTTGTCTATCATGATATACTGTAATGCTGCAATCTGATTTATTGTGCTGCTCTTTCTCGTGTGCTCACCTTGGCCACTGGGAAGCAGTATAATATAGTCATGCAAACACAAATGAAGAAAGATACTACAGGTAATACTAAGACTGATATTAATACTGTGACTTAGTAAGATGGTGTCATATCAGCCATTTTTTTGTGGAGGATAAAGATTTTTGTTGTTTTTTGTTTTTTTTGGGGGCACTTGGAACGGATTAATAGCATTTCCATTCATTTCAGTTGGCAAAGATGATTTGAGTGATTTTCATTACGAGCCTGGTCAAGGATCAAATTAAATTAATATCGCAAGGCACCACTGTACTACATTACTGTACAGTATCTTCTTTACATTTTTTTGCCTTCAAAATGTGCTACAATGTCTTTAGATATGTTTACGTCAGTTGACGTGTGGCCACACCCCTGTGGTGGCCTAAAATTATTATTTTTTTAAAAACAACATTTTCACATGTGGTCTCTCGTGATCATAGTTTACATCCACAGATGCATATCTCCGTGTGGGGTCCTCTTTAGTGTTTTTGGGTTTCCACCAAACATTTTTCACACACCTCCAGCACAGATGCGAGAAGCTTGGCTTGGCACGCAAGCTGCCTCAGGTGTAGGTTCCTCTCCTCAGATGGGTCACTTTGTCTTTTGCGCAAAGTCTCTGGCACCTGCGGGAAATCAGGATGTGATCAGATAGCACTTCAAAGTCCACTTCATACCCATGTCAATGCGTTTTTAACCCTTTTGGGGACAGCGGTTACTACAGTGGACAGTGTTATCGGGTTACAGGGTGCATGAAAGGGTTAAACAGGTTTCCCAATATGCCCACATATCGCATATTCGGGAGAAATCACTGAACCGATTCTCATGGATCACAAGCCCTGATTTTACTGATCGGGAATAACTTCTCTCGACTCATAAATAACGACCCACCTTATTGGCCTCCATAGCACATCCCATCCGGGCTTGACATGAACTGAAACTCGTCCATAGTAAACCATCCTGGTCATGTGTGCAGGAGGAATTGGGAAGCGTGAAGCCTTCCTCTGGAGAGAAGATATGCTGAGGGGTGAGGGGGGGTATGTCACAGCCCTGAAAGGGGACCAGCTCTGCAGGGGACAGGCTGCTCTCGAGAGTGGCCGGAGAATCTGTCAGAATTATAGTGTCACCATCGTTATTGCTGTTATTACATTTCTCCATTGATTCAATCCATTCCAACTTGAAAATAGGACCTTGTTCAGGAAATCTTAGGTACTACTTTCCACATTCCAAATTTCTGAGGTTTTATCAAAATTAAAAAATTCTCACCCCACAACCCCCCAAAAAACACTCAAGTGACCGAGATATTCAGCAAAAAGTTTTTTTTCTCATTCCAACTTCAAAATTGACCACTGTGGTCACTATTTTCCGAATTACAATAATTCCCCACATTTCCAAAAATTCCACACTTGTCATCGTAAAATTCACAAACTTTCACAATTGCAATCCCAATTTTAAAAGATATTTGATATATTTACCACCTCCTTCCATATTTCTTGAAAAATTCAAGCCATTCCAGCTTCAGACATTTTGATTCATTCAGAATATCTTGGAAACTCTTTCCCGCATCATAATCATGCAAACATTCTGAAAATTGCAGACCAATTTTTACAATCAAATTCCCCCAAAGGTAGTTTGGTAGCTTACATATTTATTTCCTCCTTTCATATTTCTTGACTGATTCAAACCATTCCAAGTTCAAACTGTTGATCTCAATCAACGCATAGGGACTCCACAGTCCGATAATTCTAGCATTTCTAGAATTCCACACTTTTTGCAGTAAAATTCACAGATTTTCACAAGAACATGCACAAATGTAAAATATATTTGCCTAAGTTACCTCCTCCTTCCACATTGTTTGCCCATTTCAAAGCACTCCAACTTCCAATTATTTTTCATATTCCACTAAATCCAATTTATCTTACCCCTTTGACAATCCTTGATTTCAATAATTCCAACTTCAAGTCACACATTCTACATTTCAACAAATCAATTACACAGTATTTCAAGTGAGCATCAGGTTTCAGTAGTCACGTGCAACTATGACAGAAATTACATTTTCAAGTTATAGTTACCGGTACTTTTCTGACCTGCCATGAAATCCAGTGCAAAGTCCCCAAAGTCTCGCTCACCTCCATCACATCCATTTACCTGTTGAAAAAAAAGCAACTTAATATGAGGAACATGCATGTTTAATATGCACGCCCCCCCCCCAAAAAAAAAAAAAAGTAGAAATCTACCTGGGTGTCCCACCAATGTGGCGACTGCACGGATACACTGGCAATCATGATTTCGAGAATGAGCGTGATGCGTTCAGGGCACTGAGGCAAAAGTAGTGTTTTGGTTGTTTGACTTACGATGCTATATATGTAGGATTCCAGCGCACCTTGTCAAACATTAACAGACTGGGAGTGATGCGCAACTGCATGCATATCGGCCTCCCTATTTGTTTTTTTCTCTCTTAAACGTGTAAACCGAGTCATTAACCACAGTAAGGAGAAAAAGAAGTGTTTCGAAAAATTGAGATTCTCTCCTACCTGTGAGCTGAGTGAGTCGCTCTCTTTTCTGCTGCAGTCTTCTAAATCATCCCATGCAATTGTTGGAAAGGCTTTTAAAAAAGGGAGTAACCACGAGTCATTATTTGAGCGCATCGAGAGCAAAGTGGTGCTTGTAAAGATGCGTAACCTTGCTCAATATTGCAGGGCAGCTCCACATAAACAGTGACCGGACTGCTGCTTCTGGGCACTTTATCCTGCAGCAACTATAGAAATATTTTCGAGTTTGGATCCGCATTTTTTATTTTTTATTTTTTTTGCGCCACAATTTAAGGCACTGCATTCCATACCTTGTCAACGTGACGTGGGATCCTCCCTCCCCTGTGAAACGCGGCAGCAAACACGCTTCTCTCACCGTAGATCTTCATCTCTCCATTTTCTGTTTGCGCGATTCCTCGGGTCATTTAAGGCCACATTCTCCCGGTTCGTGGCGCGGATTCGTGTTGCGGCCCAATCAAATGGACGTATTAAGGTCGTCTCTAAGGACTGAAGGCGTCCTCGGAGATTGAGCTGGAGGGGGACTAACGGTCTTTCTGGGTTGGAGTGGGAAGTGCAGGAGCGCGCGCAAAGGGCGCCTTTGCAGCGGTTGAGTCAGGGCGGCCCACCTGCACTTCACTAGAGTCAAAAAACGCAACGCCTGTCTGGTGCACTTCAGTATCACCAGACCGTTGTGAAGATACAAAGACGTGCGTTTACGGCCATTTCCCGAAGCAGCCACAATATTCCTTGCGTAAATTTCTGGTAGTGGTGTAAACCTATGTTACATTATTAATTATTATCATTTTAGTATTAACTGAGCTTCGTTTTATTTCATGTTAAGAGTTCCTAACTTACATTCTGTTGTTTAATAATTACTTACATAGGTTTTTGCATTGATAGCTTCTGATTGGCTGAAGAAAAGGAAAGCAGGAAGTGATTTTAGTTGTCAAAGGTGCGTTCGCGATCGTGCGAAACGGAATTACTCTCCTTTTGCTGTTTCGTAAATTAGAGCTATCCATTAAAAACAACGAACCACTAAACATACAGTGGTATGAACAACAATTTTTAATCACGATCATCCCAGTAAATGTATTTTTTCACGCGTGTAGAGCAGAAGATGAGTTCAAGGCCAATAGAAGTGCGAAAGGAAAAGGGCAATTAAATGCGACGGCTTGGTCAACACGAGTCATGACAATTGCCTTTCCGCGAACAAACAAACAAGAGGAGAAGTGCTGTGGGCCCTTCACGCTGAATGCACCTGTGTGGTCGACACTGTGTCAGCAGGTCGAGCTGCCACGCGTAATGGATTAGCGAGATAAAGTGGCTCCGTGGGCGCCTTTAGGTCACCGTGGAAGAATACAACACCAAATGACAACGTTTGCGGCTGAAGAATAATTTAATTGAAGTATTCATGTCCGCTCCGCGAATATTCAGGACAGGTTAAATGTGCCTTAAAAATATATTATATATGCATGCGTAAAATGAAATTGATTCCAACAATGGACTATTAAAAGCATCATTTCTTTGCTAAATTGGTTTCAATGGTAATAACAAAAAAGTGTTCAGGCGTGGTTCAAGTCAAGAAAGTGAAGTGTTAGGACGTGTTTTATAAAGTGAAAATGTGGTGAAAAAAATTGGAATGCATGGTTTACTGAATTTGATGTACGTTTGCAGGATGTGTTTGTTTTCGGCCTGAATGTGTTTATTTTTGCTTTATTGGCATTCCAATTTCCAAAATTTAAATTTAAAAGCTGCATCATATTTCTTTAATGTACCGGTAATTATTTAAAATGAGTGACACATCTCTGCCCCGTTGAATAATATCTGGCAAAATCATGTTTAAATAACTCATTCATTCACACAAGCAACAATTACTCCAAATTAATTTCATATTTAAAAAGAATCTTTTACTGCATATGTTGATCTCCTCCTTCTTTGCAGATATCCCAACACATGATATGAACGACAATGACTCAAATAAAAACAATGTAAAAATACTGAAATTAAAAAGGCACAGCATATACAATGTTTCCCATCTTTAACTGAGCAAAGGCATATATTTTACATTCGAAAAATCTCGTGGCGCGCCACCAAACAAAAATGTCACAAAAAGTATGAATACTAAAATATTTATCATCTCAGCTCATTTTACTCACAAATGCACACAGTGAGAAATGTCTTGTTTCGCTGAGCACGATATTATTTTGAATGGTGACAGGTGGATACACATACACATAATTGTACCTTCTGCCAACTATAGTGGAAGACCATTTACAGTAATTGATCTGCCTGTCATTATACATCACTGGCTTAGATGGTTAACAAAGATACATTTGTTATTGTAAATAGTAATAATTATCAGATCTGTCATCGAACACTTTTGTGCCGCAGCTTTGGAATTACTGTTCAATGTTTCTCAGTACTTATCGCACCACTTGGTATTCTCGAACAAGGAGGTCAACAACAGTGGCGGGGAGAGAGCCAAGGGGGCAGGACCCCCTACCCCACCTCCACCCTCTTTATGTTTAAACAAATGCATCTCCACTCAGTGACTCCTTGTTAAGTGCGGCCAGCAGCTTGAGATTGCCTCTGCACTCCTGAGCCAAACTGCTGTCTGCTTTGTCATGGTCGCTGCCACACTGATCCTTCATCGTGCTGTCTTGTAATTCATCCTCCGGCCGGCATCTGACGTGTTCAACTTGTAGTAACTCAAGTGCGAGGGTCAGCGCGCAGCTGGCCGTTAGAGATGGAACATACTTATTGAAGGCGTAGTCAGCAAGGCTCAGCTCACACACCTTTTGGGCCAGGCTGCTGCATCGCTTCACAGGCACATTGGCGGCATCCATGTGGTTGGCGTGGTAGTCCAAGAAGAAGGCCAGGGTGGGCGCACCCAGTCGGAAGTCGAGGCGCACCAAGATGAGGCACTCCAGGTTGAAGAGCTGCTCCCTGGTGAAGGTGTCGCAGCACAGGGACAAGAGATGACTGATGCTGGGAGAGGACACCTCCACCTGGGAAAGACACATTTGACCATCCATCTAGGATAGTGGTTCTCAAAATTTGAAATCAAGTGGGCTACTACCAGAATAACCAACAGTAAGGGCTCTGTTTTCGTAGACAGCGTACCTGCGCTATGGCGCAAATGTCGACATACCATGTTTTTAGAATCATCGCAAGGCTCGCTGCGCATTTGCCAATTTGGCAGACTGTCCTATACCAAGCTGGGTGTTCTTGGAGATGTGTCCATCATAGTGAGAACTTAATGGCCGAAAGTTGGCCAAAACCTATGCTTGCTAAGACGACGTCTAAATCCTGGCACAGCTGGCCTAACACAATTTTGGTGAATTTGATTGGGGCATGGGCAGATCTAAACTGAATGAAAGAAGAAGCTTTGATTGGCCATCATTTGAATTAAACTATGACCACTCCCACAGCGGTGCAGCACTCCCTCTCATAGATCCACTGCCCTGCGTATTTGATATAGAAGACAAATAGATACTTATATCTATATATGGAGTGGGTGGATAGATAGATAGATAGATAGATAGATAGATAGATAGATAGATAGATAGATAGATAGATAGATAGATAGATAGATAGATAGATAGATAGATAGATAGATAGATAGATAGATAGATAGATAGATACCATTAAACCTTCTGTAAGTCCTTTGAAAACCGGTGGCCCCGGTGCCCATGACTTTTCATATACTGTTTAAAATGGAAACGCGTTTGTTCTTCCAAATACCTTTTTGCTGGCAAGGAGCAGTGCTGTGACACCCAGAAGTTGGAAGCAGTCAGCGGCCACTGGCGTGCATGCCAGGAACCTGTCCATGATGTTGACGGTCAGGCAGCAGCACTCAAAGGACAGGCGGAAGTGCTTGTGCACCGGGATGAGCCAGCTGACAAGTTTGCAGCGAGCCTCAGCAGTCACCTAGCAATTAATCAACGTTATTTACATAATTGGGACTACCTAACGAATTTAAATTAGGGCATCACTGTTTTTTAACACATGTATCTGTACTGCCGATTTTGTCCATCTGTCTCTTTTACAAAATAAATGTGGTCCTAATTTGAGAACAAAATGTCCCCTCCTCTGCATTTGAACCTACTTGTGGCTGGAGAGCAAGACTTTTGCACGGGTAAAACAGCGACTCCCTCTCCTTCTGAATCTTGTAGCCGACATCACCGTACTGAAGGTACCAGTTGGAAGCTTGATCTGCCGGGGCACCATCCGGTTCGTCCACACACAGAGGTGACGAAGCTGCCCCGGTATGAGGAGTGGGAGAACCTGCCAAATCATCCTCGAAACCCGAGTCACTCAATCTGGACACAAGTTTCTGTTTTCGGTACCGCTCGACCCGGACTCGGACGGAGCCATCATCGCCCCGCTTCACGAGCACCATCTCCGGCGTGCGTCAGATGCACCCGAACCCAGACGGAGGCCGGAGTTTACCCAGTGGAAAGTGAAGGGGGAGTCGCCCTTTCCCGGGGTCTTCCCCGCTTCTCTCACCTCGTTACCACAGCGACGAGATCACGACCAAAACAATTGAAGTTGCCTGTCTCAATTAGTTCTTCACACAGAGGCACCATATGTCAAACACTTAACCCGGGCTACCAATTGGAGGAGTAATTAAAATAATAATAACAGTAATTAAAAAATAATAATACAATAAAATCACATCGAAAGCATTTGTCACGACAAAATGTCATAAGACTTTTGCGGTTTTTTAACATTTTGTTTTCTCATTTATGTTCATTATTTATTCATTTATTACACATGATGTCATATTTATTTGGCAACAAAACCGTGAGCTGTTTTTGTTTTATTTTGTTTTGTTTTTTTTTTCGCTGTGGTGCGCGGAACACGAAAGCTGCTTGTCCCGCCGCTGCGAAACAGACAAGCCGGACACTTTCACAAAAGTCAATGCCGAAGCGGCGTTGAAAAACAAAGTCTGGCCCAGAAACCAAGCTTCAAGTATGTCCTTTGTCCACATTTTAAAGGTACGGAAGTGACCTTTATAGCTACGAAGTAGTAGCGTATTGCATTGTGCTGTCGGCTGCGTACTTAGCGCTGAATAGTTGAACAGAAAAACCGGGCAAAACATAGCTAGCATTAGTGGCTAAGTGGGTTAGCTAGGTGGCTTAGCTTTGGATGCTACACGGCTAACAGCCGCGTTAACCGTGATTGGCGATATCATAGTCCGTTTAAGATGGGCTATTCGTGTGTTTACTTGCACGTTTAACACGTTTGTGAACCTTCAACTCATGGAAGAAGAAGCAAAAGTTAAGCAGAGGGAGAAGCATTGCGCACATGCTGGCATGCTAGTCCACGCTAACGCCATGACATAATCTCTTGTAAGAAGTCTGTAAGGAGATCTTGGATTCTTGGTTGGGGCTGCGTTTTTTTTCCCGACCCTTAACGTCAACCTCTTATTGGGAGAGGTCAAAATAACAAAGTTACACACGAGGTTAGCTTTAGTACAACACGTTGCATTGCTTGAATCAGGTGTCAAAACTTGTTGACATCGCAGGCGACATCCTCGTTGTTGGGGCCTTGTTAAGGTTGCAAAACCACATAATGTATTATCACTAGAAGTGTAAAACGGTACAGTGGGAGGGAAAATATGTGAACTCTTATATAAATTTCCTCATTAATGTCATCTGTACAGTACGCCTAACACGCAAACAATTCTATGTTCCCGTTTTTTTCTCGAGCATAACATGTAAACCTTGAAGTCTGTATTCTGCTCATATTCAGTCATGCCGTATAACTTTCCCATGCCCGCAGTGTAGCTTGGCGTCCTTGTAACAATCATCACCTAGAATTGGAATACTCCCTACTGAAGATGCACAAACTTTGTAATGCGCCAAGCTGAGAATCGGTTCAGGAGAAACGAAAGTTATAATATCACACTGTGAGCCCCGGTACCGCCCTTCTGATGGTATAAAAATGATGTGAGTCTTTTCCTGCTTCACACTCGTGACGCACAGCCATTGTCTGTAATTCGCGGGTGCCCGGAATATTCCGTTATAAAAAGCTTCGAAGGAACTATTCATCGACTCAAGCCTTTATTTGGATTACCAACATCCTCCTCGTCCGAAATTCAACGAACACACGGGGGAGAGGAGGCCGCTCTTCCCCCAACAACCTATACAGGATGGGCAGGAAAGGGTAAACCTGGTTGTAATAATTGGTTCACCCTCCTTCGGCAGCAATAACCTCAAAAAAAAAAAATTGTAGTTGCAGTTCAGACATGCACAACCATCAGGATGAATTTTGAAGCGTTCCTCTTTACAAAACTGTTGCAGTTCAGCAAGATTCCTGGGATGTCTGATGTGAATAGCTCTCTAGAGGTCATGCCACAGCAGCTCAATTGGGTTGAGGTCAAAACTTTGTAAATACAGTCATGCCCATAAACATTAGCAGCCCTCTGGTTTTGTCTGATAATGCTCCACATCTCCCTGAAAATTGTAGCGGTGACAAATTCTGAGTTGCAGTTTGTTCCCAGAGTGCAAGACAGTTAAACTTCTCCAGGGTCCGACATTCAGTCTTTTTTAGCTGGTGGCCCTGCCAGAACCCGCATTGGAGCCAGTATATTGATATAATATGATTATTTCATATTTAGCGTCTTTAAGCTGTATTATTTACCCATTCAATAAAAATATTAATTAAGTGTAATTTCTGTTTTTGGATGTTATTTTTTTTTCTCTCGTATAAAATGTAATTGCATATTTAACATTTGACATTTTCTGGGCTTTATATCTTTCGAAGCTGTTCGGGATCAAATGTTTTAACCCAATGCACAAAAAAAGGCATTTTTATTAAAAGATCAATGATGATTGATGATTTTAAGATGATAAAAATCAAAACGTTGAATACTATTTATTTTTTTAAAAGCCAGAATGTGTCAATTCCAACATGTAAATTCGTTAAATTTGTAATGGCCCAGTTGGGCCAGCATTTGTGAAATTTGGATTGTTTCGAAGTAGCCCCGTTGTTAATGTAGAACCCTGTTTTTTTTCCTTTACTTGATGTATTAGGTGTGATCACCCCCCGAATAGTTTTACTGTATTGCATAATTTATCCTGCATTTGGTTATTGTTGTATCATATTATTTCGAAAGGGTCATTTGAAAAAGTGTGGCAAGCATTCACAGCCCACATAAAATGGCATGGCGGTCCAGAGCTGTCCCATATGCCTTGAGTTTGACACCTGTCTTAAATGCTCATGGTAAATTTGCTGGCACACACGGGAATTATGATGCATATGTTGATTGAACCTTTCCTTGCTTTGTAGTTTTAGCTTTTAGCGCACCATGGAGAACTCGGACAGGCACAACTGGACAAGGTCAGGTAGCTGGGGAGCAGCTGCCGACGGCTGGAGGAGCCAGGACCAGAGTAGAGGACAAACCTTCAGAACGGATGGAGGACAGCAAGTCAAGAGAAACCAGGGAGCCCCATACTGGTCCAGCCCCAAGAGGGGGGGATTTGGGCCCTTGGCTTATTCCCCTGGAGCCTTCCGAGGCGGCCACAGCCCCTTGCAGAGGGATGATCTCCATCGGTTCTGGAGTCCGGAAAACAGCGGCGGGACTCGAGAAGAGAACTGGAGGGAGCATTTGCAACAACAGTGGGGAAAAAGCTTCCGTGACGGAGGTCCACATGAGGACAGGGATATGTGGAGGAGGGATACTACTGATGGAAATGTTCTTAATGCAGGTGGGATTTCTGAGTTTGTTCAAAATGCATGGTGGGGGATGCAGTTCGGATGGCATTTGTCTGTGGTATTTCTGGCGATTTCTTGTCGACCAGGGATCTGCAAACTTTTTCACGCAAGGGCCACTTTATTATATTTAAAACTAACAGAAGGGCCGGGTCATTTTTAAATGAGGTTAAAAAAAAGTTTAACGTAAACTAAGGCTGGGCGATATTATGATCGAGATTAATCTTTGGGATACATTTCAGTTTGATTATTGTGATCAGGTTCCAGCACATTTACCTGATTCGTCGCCACGGAAATGTGTATGACAACAGCCAATCAGAGTCAACCTTTTCCTGCTCTACTTTCATTTGCAAATTGAAGTCATAAACAAAATGTCATAGAAAGAAGTAAATGATGACCGAAGATGAAGCAGTTTTTACAAGAGAAATAACTCGCCGTCGGTTGTGTGGCGGTATCTCCAAAGCAATGTGGAGCAAATGAAGGCGATGTGCAAGGTATGTAGGCGGTCTGTTCCCTCCAAAAAAAAAAAAAAGTAGGGGAGGGCAACAGAACAAGCCTGCTTAATCATTTGGACTAGTACCACTACCAAAATGTTTTTGTGGGAAGCATAAAAAATGCAAGCAGAGTTACACGAGTACTTCAGCTGTTACTATCGAGCTACTGGACCAAAGCAGCAACTAATCTCGTCATCTTTTCATCATATTTGCAAGTAGAAATGATGTCAGCACTGTATGTAGCATTATTACTTGAAATTTGTCTTTCTATTTTAAGTCATCTACATGATTCCTGAGGGGGAAGTGTGTTTATTTTACGTCTTGAATACCTGCTAAAGCACTCACGATCTTTAACTAGATGACTGTATTATTTTATATTGTCTTGCATTTATTGTACTTTTGAAAAATGTTTTTTGTGTATCTTTTTTATTTTGTTTTAAAATTTAAATTGTATGTTAATAAAACATTGAACTGCTCTGAAGTTCAGTTTTCAGTGCAAATGTTGTAAAACTGGCAATTTAATAACTAGATTTTA
This sequence comes from Hippocampus kuda, assembly GCA_901007745.1. Classification (NCBI taxonomy): domain Eukaryota; kingdom Metazoa; phylum Chordata; class Actinopteri; order Syngnathiformes; family Syngnathidae; genus Hippocampus; species Hippocampus kuda. The sequence continues at coordinate 105,214 of CAAKHF010024125.1, read as the reverse complement.
AAAATTGTGAGACTTTGAGATGGGATAATATAAAAAAAATATCTTCTTGCCATATTGCCCAGCCCTAATGATATGTTTTCTAAAATACAATAATGTAAATTTGTAGTGACTGATATGTTCGCCTGACTTTGGTGTGGGCGGTGGGGGTTGACCAAACTTCCAATTTCGTGATGGTGTGAATCTGAGAGTCAGTGGTTTTGTGTGTTTGTGCTCTGTGACTTGGTGAGCTTAGTGAGCCTTTTGTCCCAACTCGCTTGGGATAGGCCCCAGCTCCCTGTGACCTTGAATAGGATCAGCAGCAAACATCAGCCTATACAAGATGCTTTGCTGGATGCAAAATTGTTTATTTTAATATTTATTTTTTACAATAAATGAACAATTTGAAATGCGTATGGAAATTCAAAATATGTCATTTTAATAGACATTTAAATAGTAATGGTGTAGTAGTACAGGCTTCGGTTGCAGGCAGCCGCGCCGTTCAGTCCCCACTCAGTGATGGTTTTAATGTGAGTTTGAATGGTTGTCAGTCTCTCTATATGTGGCCTGCAACTGACTTGGGACAAGTCCGCAGTGTAGTGAGCTTTTCACCTGAAGTCAGCTGGTATAGGCTCAAGCACCCCATAAAACTTGAGCAGGATTTGCATACAGGGAATGGATGGAATTGCACTAATTCCATTCACCCAGTATTTCATGAGCTAATCATAAAACAATATGAGGGAAAATGGCAAAATGAGTGGAACAAACATTACATGTTAAGGCTGTGCGGGGGCTGTACATGGCTTGTAAGATGTAGTTCTGCCAATCTTTTCTTTGACCGTTTCAATTGTGCCTACCCTGGACTTCAAAAATTTATTGCGTTACTATTTTGGTTTTTCTTTTTCATCTCATTATCTTTTTCCTTTTGTTCTAAAAGGCAAAAGACGTCGGCCAAGAAACAAGCGGAGAAATTTTGCTGAAGAGGACCGGGAACTCACAAATGAAGAGTCCTCACTCTCAGCCAAAGATCTGCAAGTTCTGCGGCAGGTCGAGATGCGTTTAAGCAAAGATGACATCCACTGTCTGAAGAAGGTACGCGGGGGTAGCGCTCGCACAGCTGCTCACTCTCAACGTGTCTTATAATCAATGCAATTATTACTCCCAAAAGTTTTTCATACCTCGCACAACCTTGCATATTTCATATAACAACAATTCAAAATAAGCGTCAAGGTCAGAAATAATTAAGTCATGCTGCCTCTGGTGTGGAATGAAGAACGTAATAACCATGCTCAGGCTCAGTTGACACTAGCGCAAGGGCAGGCAAAGTGTAGCTCTCCGATTTTTAACTGCTCGGCAAGCACTGACATTATCAAGAGTCGTGTAACGTTAATTTAGTGGGTTTTACCTCTCAATATGGCAAATTAAAATGTATCCATTAGTTTATATTTTGTGTGCTGTTACAAAATATGGTCAATGATATCTCTTTCCTTTCCAGCAATCTTGCTTTGTAGTCACTCTTGCAAATTGTGTCGTCAATTGTCACATCTGCGCCCTCTTCTATTCATCAGAAATCCAACAGCAAGCCGAACGCACTTTACACCTGCGCCCTCTGCGACGTTCTCCTGGACTCGGTGTCTGATGCCAACAGGCACATCCGAGACAAGCGGCACAAGCGGAGGCTCAGGGTGAGTCAGAATCGCCAGAGTTTGCTTCCAGTACATTTGTGAGTTGGAAAAACCGGATGCGGACGTGTTGTGTTTGCGTCTGCAGGAGAAGAAAGAGCATGCCATGCTGACTGAGATCCTGCCTCCTGGCCCCGAGCATGTTCACGCATTGACCGCCGCTTTAGAGGCTGTGGTCCGCGAGCATGGAATGGATGACTGTGATGTTGAGGGGAGACGGTGTGTCGTGTCCCTCATGCAAGATCTGCTCCTGTCCGTCCTGCCTGGTGAGCCACCTCAACATTTTTGTTGATTGCGGTATTAGTCACACAGTTAACACCCCCCGCTATTCCTGGGGGATAGAGGCGACCGCAAATAGCACAAAATAAAAAAGAGTAATCGACACCCACGAAACATTTTATAATTGCCTCTATTAAACTATTAAAATCTATTAAAAAGTTTAAACAGTGAATATACCACAAACCACGAGCAGAAAATACTTTCTCAGTTCAAACTTGTTATAAATAATGATGATTGATTTCCAGACCGAAAGTACACTGACGCTTTGCATGCTTTCAAAACAGCAATTACTGCTGTATGGCAGCACCTTAGGGCACAGGTGTCAAACTCAAGGCCCGAGGGCCAGACCTGGCCCGCCAGGTCATTTTATGTGGCCTGCGAAAGCAAATCATGTGTGTCAACTTGTTAAAATGTGTCCCGAAATGTCAAATTGTCATGTGTAATAAATAACGTTGAGATTTTGCAATAATTTTGTTACACCGTTTACACTCACTTGAACAATAATTGAACTGTTATAATTGACTTGACTGATTTCAGAACTAGTAATCTGTGAATTCGTTGTGGACAAATAATAATTTTGTGGTTTCACTGTCATAACGGCCCTCCGAGGGAAGACGTAATTCCAAATTGGCCCTCGACTAAAATGAGTTTGACACCCCATGCCTTAGGGCGTTCGAGGAAGAATACAAAAATTCCCCGGTAGCTGTGAATCGGTGAGTTGCGTTCCACAATAAAAAGGAATCGGTGTGCACTATTTGTGAATGGTGAACCACAATGCATACTTGAATTGTGATTTACTGTGTGTACCGCATGCTGTTGGTTGGTGCGTGGCTGGTAACGGTGTTACTTGTCTGCCAAATCTGTAGAGATCCGGCTTCGGTTATATGGATCATCTTGCACTAAGTTTGGATTCAAGGATTCTGATGTCAACATCGACATACAGTATCCACCTCACGTGAGTCGGCCAGCGCCAATACACCCATGCACTCGAGAATGTGGCATTTGCAGAATGCACCAAAATCACGTGTTCTCTTTTTTTTTCTTCTTTTTTTTTTTTACATTATATCTATGTTGTGTAAAGGCTTTGAAATGGAATGTATTCACAGATGCATCAGCCAGATGTCTTGTTGTCGGTCAAAGAGTGTCTCACCGTGAGCCGTGAGTCACCTTTTTTCTGTTTGACCCCAACAAAATGGTTTTGGGAGAACCAGAAATGTCGGAGATAGTGTCTTCTATTTCAGGGTTTTATTTGTGTCTCCTCAGCTCTTTTTGTTGATCTGGAAGCCGATTTTCATGCTCGTGTGCCCGTAGTCATCTGTAAAGAAAAGAAGAGGTGCGTGGCCCAGCCAGTTGTTTAATCACCACATTTCCGGCAATCAAAAATTCACTAACGGCCATCAACTTTGCCGTGAATTTCAGCAAGAATATGAGACGTAGTGTGAAGCGAATGACTGCACAATGTCATTCAGCCATTTTCTTTTTTCCTCACAGTGGTCTCCTCTGCAAAGTAAGTGCAGGAAATGAAAATGCGTTCCAAACCACCTCTTATCTAGCCTCCCTAGCCAAGCAGGAGCATCTCCTCCCCCCACTGGTTCTTGGACTTCGGCGTTGGGCTAAGGTAAAGCTCGCTACCGTTGAACTCTTTCCAAAATCAAACAGCTAAATGATACCACGTCTTACTTTTGTATTTGTTGTAGATCTGTCAAATCGACCGTGCGGAGGAGGGTGGGCTCCCTCCATATGTCTTCGCACTCATGGTCATCTACTTTTTACAACAGCGCAAAGAGCCTCTCTTGCCATCGTATCTCAATCAAGCGGTTTGTAGTTCATTTGGGGCTAGGTTAGTTTTTCCAACTTGATTTTTAACGGCGGTCTGTTATGTTTTTAGATTAAGACTTTTTCACTGAGCAAGCTTTCAGACTTCAACTTCACATGCGTGGAGGATGGACACTTGCACTGGACTTGCACCTCTTCCGCCAAAGATGCACCGCAGCCACCAGAGGGTACATCCATGAAGGGAAAGGTAAACATTCACAGTAGAACTACGACAACTGAGTCTGCCTTTTTGCGCACATGAGTTCACAGCCTTGGGTCACTGCCCAAATTGCTTCATTGTGCTCAGTTCGTAACTTACAAGCATCATATTTCAGTAACTTGTCAACCATGGACCCCCTTGAATGAAGTTTCCTTTACCTTTTAGGTTCCACTGGTTTTCCAGAACCCTCACCCACCTGTGGAGATCGGCTTTCTCTGGGTCGAAATGCTCCGCTTCTATTCCCTAGAGTTCAACATGGCCGACAACGTTGTCAGCGTACGGACCGGCGCTGTCCTCTCCCGAGAGTTAAAAGACTGGCCCAAGAAACGCATTGCCGTGGAGGGTAATGAGCAGAATGTCGGATTTTGAGTGTGAGCACGTGAGCACCAAACTCATGTATATTTCTGTTGCTTATAGACCCTTTTGCTGTCAAGAGAAACGTGGCCCGCTCTGTTAACAGCCAGCAAATGTATGACTACATCCTGCATTGCCTCAAAACAACCTACAGGTACTTTGCACTGCCCCTCAACACGCCGGCAGCCAATCACAAGATGGCAGCACGAAGTGCAAAGGACTCATGTGAGGGGAAAGAGTTGAGTCAGCTGAGCATTCGGTCCCAAAGTGAAGAAAACGGCCCCGAAGACTCTGATTGCATCTTCGAGGAAGAAATTGAGGAAGGCAGCGACTCTGAAGGGGAGAAGGAAAAGGCGGACTTGGGGAAGAGCAGCTTCTCTGAGGAAGAGGAGGACGAAGATGCCGAGGCGCGAGGCAGACGTCACTTGGACAGCTTCACCACGGAGGACGAGGAGATTTTCCCTGTGGACGAGATCTCGGGGGAGGAGCTTTTGTCTGATGAGGAACCTCCAGATTTGGACACCCCGGGCTCGAATGATGATGAAGAGGAGGAAGAACTGGCGCCCGCTGTCCCCTCACCTCCGCGCTTACCCGACACTGTCGAAAATGAGCTCCCGGAAAATAAATACATGCCGACCACAAAGTCATATCAGTTCAGCAAACATGCCTTCACGAGAGGAAAGGTGGGTCATCAATCATTATGACAGTGGATATAAAGACTATGCGCCCTTTTTCAAATATCAGGTTTTTGTGATATAAAAAAAAAAGAGCGACCAAGAAGTTATTTCAAAGCAACTCAATTAGGAGGAAAAAAAACAACTTCTAGAATGGAAGTTAAAAAAATGTACAAGTGTGCACACCCTCTTATAACATGGAATGTGACGACATCTTTAATCAAACACTCACATTCTAACGCGTGTTCAATGGGAGGCAGCTCACACCTGCCACTATTTTAAGGGCCTCTGATTAACCCCCAAGTTAAGCTGCTCTTGTAGACTTTTGTTGACATTTTTGTAGTCACATATTACAGTACAAGTTACGGTGTTTCTGATCCGTCCGTTTCTGACCCTCTCATCCGTCCGTCCCAGTCGCACACGGTTGTGTGCAGCTTGTGCAAGCGTGATGGCCACTTGAAGAAAGATTGTCCAGAGGATTTCAAGAAGGTGGAGTTGCAGCCTTTGCCCCCAATGACACCGGACTTTCTCAACGTGCTTGACCAAGTCTGCGAGCAGTGTTTTGGTGAGTGTAAACCCTTGACATACTTTATCATTGACATTGTTTGAGGCACAAGTGTGGAAACATAAGCGGTTGCTTCTGCGAGCGTCGTCATTCCGATCGTTCACAGTCACAAACTTATTGACTGGACCGAACTGTTATCTACTTTGTACTTCTTTTTTTATCAGCTGCCAGTCCAAAATAATGAAACAGATTAAAAATCAATGCACATCGAATGTTGGTTGTTGTTTCCAGTGGACTTTGCCCCCGATGACTTGGAAATGGCCGTCAGAGAACGCATCCTGCAAGATCTCGAGACCTTTGTCAGGCGACAGTTCCCTGGTGAAGTAAAACCTCAATCACTCTTTTGAATTTTGAATTTCTGTGATGTACTGCGAACCTGTCCTTGAAGTCGCGGTGGGATGACTTGAATTATTTCTGCCTTTATTGTGTGGCCAGGTGCTCGGCTGCAGCTCTTTGGATCTTCCAAAAATGGTTTTGGCTTCAGGCAGAGTGACCTTGACATCTGCATGGTGCGAGAGGGCCAGGACAACATAGACGTATGTCATCTTATTGTCATATTTCAGCGGTGTGCTTGTAAAACAGTCAAAAAGTTTCACATCATGATTGTAATGACCTTAACTCATTCACTCCCAAAGACATTTTTAAACGTCTTTTCAGACTCTAGAATTGGCTGGTACTGAATGAGTTCATTGTCACAGAAAATATAAACAAAAAGTTTTTTTTTGTTGTTGTTGTTTTTTAAATTGTGTGTGTGTGTGTGGGGGGGGGGGGTGTGTGGGTGTGTGTGTGTAAAAACCTTTGAGGGATAGCGGTTACTACAGTGGACAGCTTATCATGTTATCAGGTTACAGGGTGCAAGAAAGGGTTAAAAAAAGGGGGGGGGATCAGCAACACTAGACACTTTTTGCTTGGTGCAAACTGTAAACAGCTGCAACCAAAATGAATTTTTCTCCATGCTAACCCCTATGAAATGGACTTAAAACGGCAGCGCGACATCCAGGGTATTAATTGGAGTAAATCTGTCTTGCATTGCAGACATGACTACGATGTTTTGATGCTACTGTGTTATAGGTTCATCACTCGTATTCATATCTCAGGCTACAAAAATATATGACTTTGCTTCCAATTTTTTTCTCCTCAGGATGTTGACTGCATCAATATAATTGAGCGCCTTGCAAAGCTTCTGAGGAAACACCCTGGTAAAAAGCATTTGATCCTCATTCAAATTGTACGTTCTAATGTATTGCGGATTTGGATTTTTAAATTTTTATCTGTTTGTTTTTTTTCTCCTCTGTCCTCAAAGATTTGAGGAACATCCTGCCAATTACTACAGCCAAAGTCCCCATTGTGAAGTTCTACCACGTCCGCACTGGTCTGGAGGGAGACATAAGCCTTTACAATCGACTGGTAGGAAGTTCACGGCAATTTGTTTCCGACTCAAGTGTCTACAACACCCAATTAAAGGTTTGCTTTCCACCCGCAGGCTTTGCACAACACACGGCTGCTGGCGTTATACGCCGCCATTGACAGGAGGGTGAAGATCCTCTGTTATGTCATGAAGGTGTTTGCCAAGGTCTGTATGCCACCGACCACGAGCTGTCTTTGAAATGTTGCTCCTTTTGCATGATCGTGTCGCTGTTCTAATTCCAGATTTGTGACATTGGCGATGCCTCGCGCGGCAGTCTCTCGTCTTACGCCTACACCCTGATGGTTCTCTTTTTCCTCCAGCAGAGGGATCCACCTCTTATACCCGTGTTACAGGAGGTACATTTGAACAAAATTCTCAAGGTTGTATTTTGTGTTCCCGCCAAAATGACACTTCTCCAATCCGAAGTGCATATCTGGCCAGACAGAAGATCGAATGGTCTTTTGGGAATTGTGATTTACTTTAGTTATTGTGACATTTCTTTTCTCTCTTGCGCTCAACAAATAATCCATTCACAAATAATAAATACACCAACTAAACTAAAAGCAATTTCTGATAATAATAAAAAAATAATAATAATAAGTTACAACTAACAGAATTTTTTTAAAAAAAGTTAAAGCAAAATAAAAGCTAACCATAATATAAAATCCAGGTCTGCGCTTGGACTCGCATGGAGCTATCACACTTTTAGAATATTAAAAATTTGATTATGTTGGTTAGACGTCAACGGGGAGCTGCATTTAACAGTTAGAAGCAAGTCTTCTCTTTTTTTTTCTCCCAGATTTTTGATTTTTTTTAAAAATCACATCTGTGCGCTCACTCATATCTTGTAATACCTGTTTTGTTTTTTTTTGCAGCTTTATGACGGTGACAACAAGCCCGAGGTCATAGCGGATGGCTGGAATGTGTATTTCTTTGATGATTTAAAAACACTGGTTGGTACCTTGCTTACACTTTGGTTGTGTCCCCGACGTATCGCGCCAACGTACTCATTCTTTGCTTGACTCGCAGCCCAGTCGGTGGCCGCAGTACGGAACGAACACTGAGACGGTGGGGGAACTGTGGCTCGGCCTCCTTCGCTTCTACACAGAGGACTTTGACTTTAAAGAGCATGTGGTGTGCACCCGTCAGAAATCCCGTCTCACCACCTTCAACAAGCAGTGGACGTCCAAATACATCGTCATTGAAGGTCAGTCGGTGCCGCGGACGTTCGCGGGATCGGATACGGGTTTGACTTCGACGGCACCGTTTTGAGTTCATTCAATGAGATGAACAGCCTTTTAATGTTGAAGTTTTAGCCAACTTGATATTTCACCTCGAAGGCACGGGACAAACTCGCAAGGCTTGAAAACTTGTTTTCCATTGTCTTCCTCTGCAATTGCAAAATGTTTTTGTTCCAAATTATTTATTTGCAATTGTACTGTATTTTGGTTGTGTGCTCAAAATGCCGTTTCTCTTTTCGCACTGCAGATCCGTTTGACCTCAGTCACAATCTTGGTGCTGGTCTGTCCAGGAAAAGTAAGGTCGTTTTAACTGATTTTCATGTTTTGTTGATGTGGTCTCTCAGATATGTCTCCGTTGTCACATTTGTTCTTTATTTTCATTGTTACAGTGACCAATTTCATCATGAAGGCTTTCATCAACGGCAGAACTGTGTTTGGCACCCCCGTAACGGCGTTCCCTCCCGAGTACCCCCGTCAGATGGTTGGTATTTGCCATTTCAACCTCCTGGTGTTCACGTGGCGTTATTGTCAAAATATGAACGTGATCTGACCGCGCATGAGTTGTACAGCCTGATACTAGGCCGTTTTGGTCACTAGCTGCATTCCTAACCATTAGTCCCAGACCAGCATTTTAGTTTCATTAATAGTCTTTGTTAAAGGGTTAGAAGAAAGTCATTTATGTTTCATTATGGTTCAAGGTAACGAAACTGCATTTATTTTCTTTTTGTTCAGTTCGGTTACAGAAAATGTCAAATGAAGTTTACGACATTGATTTGCCCACCTGCTAACTTGAACTTCTTGTCTTGACTTTGTGATTCGTCTGCACAATTGCCCAGGAGTACTTTTTTGACCCCCAAGTCCTCACCGAGGGAGAAGTGGCCCCCAACGACCGCTGCTGTCGCATCTGTGGCAAGATCGGTCACTTTATGAAAGACTGCCCAATGCGCCGGAAGTGAGTATTGTCGGCCACAGGCTCGAAAGTGAAAGGACCGGGTACACAAGTAGGGGTTTTTTTTTGTTTTTTTTTTTTTGCATCGCACAGATCCAGGCACAGGCACGACTCTGAGAGAAGGCCGGACAGCATGCGTGAGCGAGTGGACACAGGGGAGGACCTGCCGTTCAGACACAAAAGTGAACACTGGAGGTGGCGGGATGCTCCGGAGCCGCGCTGCTGCTTCCTGTGTGGATCCAGTGCTCACATCAAGAAGGACTGTCAGCTCTACAGAGGTTCGCCACGTCTTTTTCTCTTTTCAGGGATCCTGCACTTGTTTTCATGCTACATACACACACACGCACACACCCCCCCCCACACACACACACACACACACACACACACACACACACACACACTTCCAAGTCACGGGTACTATTTAAGTATGGCGCCCTCAAGTGGATGAAAATAACATCAGCAACTCACATGCAAATACGAAAACCTTTATTAGTCTCGCAATGGAGAAATTCCCAATTCACAGCAGCAAAGTTATGAAAGGAAGAAGTAGACAAGTTTTGAGTTAGCAAAATCCATGATTATCCGAAAGAATACTTGACTGAAAAAATATTAGATATCGCCATGCTCTCCGCCTCTAGCTACTCCAATTGGAGAGCCTTCAACTTTTTCTATTCTGTCTGACAGGAAATATGAAAATGGAAAACTTCCCTTCGCCCTCATCAGGCCTCGTGAGGAACTTTAGAGAGAAACAAGTATGAATTTAGTTTAAAGTCCGTAAATGAGATGTACACATTTTTGGACATTGTTTTTACGACTCCGTTGAATTTCCCTTCCCCAGAATTCACCGTTAAATGATGAGAACAAAAGGCATCAACATGTGATGCTAAGTCCACAAGCAGGTATGTCTTTGTCTATTTCAGATTCTGAATGATGGTAACATTCATTTTGACCGGCCACAGCAAAATGAGTCACAAAAGTGAGGTTTTGGCATGATCAAAAAGAAAATAATCTCAGCTCTCCGTTAATATAACAAGCATGGAGCTACGCTACTCATAGACATTGTGTTAATCATAAATAAAAACAGAATACAGTGATTTGCAAATCATGTTCAAGCGATGTTGAATCAACACAACGCCCCAACTTCAATGGAATTTGTCCCCAGGTAAAATATTGATCTTGATATTGATTGTGCAACCCAAATGTAAAATTGAGTAAGTTCTGGTTTATTTTCCTTGTCCATGCGCATTGCCTCGATGGGAAAGCACATGCCTCAAATAACAAGTGTTGCAATTACACGGTGTGCGGTTTTAGTTTTCAGCAGTGTTTTTCAAAAATGTACTCTTGCTTGTGGTTCAGGCAGTTTAGCGACCCGCAATTTAGGTCGCTCCAGTCACAGGAAGAGCCCGGTGGAGTGAGCGGCGGCTGCACAGACCCTCGAGGTTCAACTTGTGTCCAGGCAGACGGCGACCCGCCCTGGATGGAAACCATGTCAGTCTGAGCAGGGGTCTGTCGGGCTGACACCAAGGAGCCCATTTAAAAGCCAAAGCCAGGACGCCTTGACTTGAAGCCATCTTGGGCCTTTTTAAAGTTTTTATTTTAATTTTTTCTTTCCCTCCCCACCCCCTTTTTAAATGTTGATTTTAACAACACCCGCAACGATGGTTGGATTATGTATCTTTGATATTCAGTTAGTTGTTTTTAAAAAAAAAAAAACTGGTGAAATAGGAAGCCAACTAGAGCTTGTTCTGGCCAATGAAAGCATGAATTGTTGATTTCTATTCATTTTGTACTGTTCTGAAAGTGTTTGACATGAGCTTGCTTGATTTCTGTATCTCTATTTATATTGATGTTTCAATGGTGAAACGACCTTAACTTTTACCTGGCCACATTTATTATAGTTTTTTAATTTATATTATTTTAATATTTTAAATTTGATTTGTCCTTTGCACTGATACCCGCAAGCCCATTTCCCCATCTGCTTTAAAAGTTGCTAACAAGTAGCTTCCTCTGTGTAGATGTGTGTATATATTTTAGGATCATTGTTTCATTTTAAGAGACTGCTGGTCCACTTTTTTTTATAAACAAAACTGGCAGACCCAACCGTCCTCACCCTTTTGGAGCAAGCTATCACAAGCCAATAAAAATGGTCGAGATGGACACAAACATGCTAAAGGCCTACATTTAGAGAGTAATACGGTGAAGAGACATCTATTTGACTGCCACGGATTGGTAGCTGCACTGCGAGGGCGTCGAGATCCTCTTATTTCTGTTGCTGCTAGATGTTTTAAAAAGAAAAAAAAATGCTTGTGACTCATAGACGCTCTCGCTTTATTGCAGTTGTGATGTAAGGTTGAATTTTATTAAAGAATGTGGTTGATATTGTAAACTTTTGGTTGTTTTTGAAGACCGCAGCCTTACTGTTTCTTTTTTGTGTCGGATTTTGACTGATTGATGTTCAGTGTGCCAGATATGGCTTTGCAGTCCATTTTAGTCATTAAATTCCAACCAAATCCCAACAGTTTCCTGAAATATTTTCTCTTCCAGAGGACTCTTCTTCATTACAAGTTATTTCATATTCAGGTGCATCGCAGTACATTTGCATATAGTGTAAAATTGAATTGATTTCATTCTATTTATTTATTTTTGTATTACTGGACTGTATATGATTACACCCTGAACTGGTTGCCAACCAATTGCAGGACACACAAAGACAAGCGACAATTCACACTTACAGCGAGAGATAATATAGAGTGATCAATTAACCCACCATGTATGTTTTTGGAAAGTGGGAGGAAACCGGAGTACCCGGAGAAAAGCCACACAGTGATGAGGAGAAATTAAGAGCTGGCACCATTTTCTACTTGGTCCCAAAAATAAACAGGGCCATAGAAAACAGCATCGAAAAAAGTTAAAAACATTTGTGAGAGCAAAAAGTACAATCAGTTAGTAGTACGGAGTTCAATGGAGGGGGACAATTTGCAGGGGTGCACCCTAAATAGCCGAAATGAAGAGAAGCAGACTGTGCAAGTGTACTTGTTTCTAGCGAGTGCATTAATTCATAGTCTATTCTTAGTTTGTCAATTTCTGCAGGTCATCAAGAAGGAAAAAACTTCAAACTTGGGTGATGTTTTGGATTCATTTTATTTTTCATGTATAGGAGAACTTAATTGTTCCTATGACATGGCAAGACTTTTTTTTATTTTTATTTTTTTAACTTTTACAACTTGTCTTGGTTGTGCTGTGTTTAATCATTAATCAAGCCTCGGCCCCGTGGGTCCCATGGACTGGGTCCGGATGATGCCCTGCGGTAACTTGAATGGACCGGGTTTCGTTAGGGCCTCTGCGCTGAACGTCAGTGTGGCTAAAAAGAGCACACACATGGATGATCTTCAACAGTCTGGACATATTGGTTGACCTCTAAGGACAATATATTAGGAATATATACTGTATGTACAGTATTAGTAACAGGGTGGGGGCGTGACTTAAACTTGGACGCTGCTAATGCCAAACACACATAAGGCATATTAAATGAGGTAAATAGGCACGGATAACATTTTGTGCTGAACGGATTTGCACTTATTTAGTCATTTGTCATTTTGGTCTGAAAAACACGGAAATCTGCCGATTGTTGTAAAATTCTCATACCTGATTATGTAAAGTTCTCGTGTGGAATGCAAGCAGCGACTGACGTTTGCTTACCTTTGCGCTCTACAGATCGAAACTGAAGCAGTTTGTTGGATTTGTCGGGAAAAGCAATCTGCTTTACCACTGGCGGTAAACCTTAAATACCGCTTTCATGTTGACATAAATCGCTTGTTTGGGAAGGGTGAAAACTTTTCTTAGGATGATTAAATGACTAATAATGTGTTTGATCAAGTAACTGGTTGAGTCATGTTGATCATCCCTCAAATCGTTTCACCCTCCCACCCCCTCATAGTCTTTCAAAATGGCCGCTGGGGCTGAACAATCCTCGAGAAATAGAGTGGCAAAGTATCACCAAGTGTGTAATTATTTTAATACTTTGTACATTAATTAAGGTATCAGAGGGAAATTTATAGGATTAAGTGACTGGAATGTATTTTTTAAGATTAAAGAGTTTACGCCTGAGAATGACAAGAATGCCTTAGCTGACTGCACATGTAGGTTTCCTAAATACGTTACTTCGGGACCGATGTATTAATTTTTTCTTTTTTTTTTTTGAAGGAGTTGTTCAGTCAAACATCTCTTTTCCACCCATACAGCACTTGGGTTCCTTCATTTACGAATGAATGGTTCAGGGTGTCCCCCGCCTACTGCCCGAAGACGGCTGGGATAGGCTCCAGCACCCCCCGCGCAAAAACTTAATTATTGGCATTGTTATTTTCAAGTGTAAAAAATGTCACGAAGCTTTACTTTCTTTAGGTAAATTTGTACATCAAATAGTCTATTTATGAGTGAGTGAGGGAAGGCACTTGGATGTGAGTTCCAAACGCCCTCTTGAATTTATGCGAATCAATGAAAATCAAAGGAAACTACTTGAGGTAAGATGAACACATCTAAATTGTTTGCTTGATCAAGCACAATATATTCCTACCATCATCCTTGAAGCAATAACGCACACGAGAATTGCAGCAGTTTCTGGCATTCGCATGATGGAGGGGGGCAACACGACCCAAAACATATATATATTTTTAAATGGCCATCTGAAATGGTCACAGCTGCACAAGACTGTGTTTATGTTTATGATGACGTTCTCCGGCCCTGCACCCTCACAATATGGCAAGCGGAGTGGGACACTGTTGGAAGCCGTGGACTGGGCCTGAATGATGCCCGGCGGTGCCCTGGATGTTTTTTTTTTTGGGTAACACTTAAATAAGTCATCTCAAGTTGACTAAGCACAATGTTTGGGAAAGGTGAGAATTAATTTTTCTGAAGATGATTAACTGACTATTGATGATTAGTTGACTATTAATGTGTTTGACCAAGCAACCGGTTGAGACATGTTTATCAGGCCTCAAATATTTTGTCTTTTCTCCGTGAAGATCAGCAAGCTCCGCAGAAGCCCGATAATGATACTGATCATTTGAATCACGTGCGCTGAAGGTGGGAAACATCTAAAACATGCAGGATAGCGGCCCTCAAGAACTGATTTGGACACCACTCCAAAATTCACTCTCACACACACGCACTTCATTTCAGCTAAGAGTATATAGTGAACTACGTTTTTGCACAGTGTTTCAAATTCTTATACAAAGGAAAAGCCTTTGGACACTCCTGCGCTGAAATATCTTAAAACGGCAAAAAGAAAAAATATATAATTTGGAAGACTTTTTTTTGTCACACAAAGGGGATATTTGCAGCTGAACATAATCATATCAAAGTAAGTTTGCTTGCTCAAACACATTAATATTCCAATAATCAACTGAGGAACAACAAATACTATTCACAAGAAGTATCAAGTCAACATGAAGAAAGGCATTTAAGGGTGACCATCAGTGGTACAGCAGATTACTTCTCACTCCAACACCGTCGAGCTGAATCAACCTGTGGAGCAAAAAGGTGAGGAGAATTTCATACATTAACTGGATTCCACATGAGACCTGTCCCACACGTTTAACCCTTCTGGACCAAAACATCCCAAAATAGGACTATTGACAATCAAGCAAAAATGATTTCATGATTTATTAACATGTTGAAGGCGCTAACTTGTATTTTATTTATTTATTTATATTTATTTATTATATTTGTATAATATTTGGAATATTCAATATGGATTAAATATTCCAAATTCAATGTTTTTGTTTTTTACTTATATATGTATGGATAGGTCTGACGCCACTGAACATTTTGAGTGGTCGCAAGAAAAAAAAGGATTCAGAAATGACTTTGATATTACACTTTAAAGCCACCATTCCATTATGGAGCCTTTTTTCCGATGTGTTGTTAAAAAAAAGTCAACGCAGAAGGGTAAAATATTGTGATTTTATTTGTGTGCATCTGTATTGTACTGAAATCTCTTGCTAATATTTTGCCCTTACAGGTTAACCATCATGTCCAGACTGCTGAAAGTCACACTGACGATGGCCATGCAAGTCCTCGTTGTAGCCATGCTGATGGCCAGTGCAGAGGCAATCTGGCAGCACCTGTCAAAGACAGCACATGGGCGTCACCAGGGCATCATCCAAGCCCAATCCAGATCAAGATTTGCACGTGGCAGTAGCGGCAGTGGCTACAGCGGTGGTGGTACTCATAGGTCCAGTGGTGCCTTGGCGGACAGTGGCCAAGGAATTGCTGGAAATTATGATTTCGGGGGCAATCTTGGCTACGGAGGCGGTGGTGGCTACAGCGGCGGTAGTGCTCAAACGCCCAGTGGTGGCTTTGCATACACTGGCCAAGGAGGTGGTGACAACAGTGGAGGTTGTGGTTCAGAGGGCAGTGTTGGCTTTGGGGGAACTGGTGGCCACAGGAGCGGTGGTCTACACGGGTGGTGGTCAAAGGGGCAGGGGTGGCCTGAAGGACACTGGCCACATGAGAGATCGTAGCTTGGAGGGCGGTAGTGGCGACAGGGGAAGCGGTCACGGGGCCAGTGGTGGCTTTGAGGCACTGGCCAAGGACACGGTAGCCGTAAAGGAGTTTGTGGCTTTGAGGGGACGTGTCAAAGCAAAACCAGGATAGCAGACACTGCAACTCTTCTATTGTCCTATACATGAAAAATTAAATGAATATCAAAGATCAAACAAGTGTGTTTGGGGTTTTTTTTCAGGGTGGGGGTGAGGGGTTGTTGTTTTTTTCCAGAAAAAAAGCAGTTCTCAACCGCCCCATACACACTGACATGCATTCAGTACAAAATTCAAACGGTCTGTTCCAGAGCCCTCGATGGTCAGCCTCCTCCATACTTGGTGTCTCAGGTCTCCCTCACACAAGAACAGCAGCAGTTGCCCAACTCGGGAACGACCTCCAAGTGGTGTTGGGCGTGCCTTCGGGCTACGAACAGTTCCCAGTCAACAGCCGACAACTGGGTCTGCAGGTAGCCGGGTCACTGCGGCTTTAGGAGCCGCTTTGGGACCCTGTTGGAGGTTGCTCAACAGCAACAGCAGCAGTTTGTGGCATGCACATGACGTGCGGTTGCACCGGGTGACATGGCTGGGGAGGCAACACCACCCAAAATATATACAGTATAGTTTTAAAATGGCAGCATGAAATGATTTTCTATTTTCTTTGCAAAACGTTTGGACAGCCCTGCCCTAATATTTTGGATTTTATACAATACAATACAATACATGCTGATTTATATAGCGCTTTCACAACAGCGGCAGCTGTAACAAAGTGCTTAACAAAACAGTTAACATAAAGTAAAATAATAAACACAACACATAACATAAAACACGGACATTATGAGCATAAAATCTTCTTCTCCATCGGTGCTCACTACGGTTTAATTACAAAACCATAATACTGGACACGAAATCTTGTGGCGATCATTCTATTAATTTCAAAAATTGCCACGCTGACGGCCACTGGAGAGGCCATATGGCATCACCTTTCAAAGACAGCACACGGGCAACACCAGGACATCATCCAGGCCCAGTCTAGATCAAGACATGGAAGGAGCACTGGCGAACAGTTTGTAGGCGGTAGTTTTGGTGGTAGCTTTGGGCCAAGAGGCCGCGATGGGCCGTCATCCGGGTACAACCCAGGACACGTGTCAAAGCAATACCAGGATGGCAGACACTGCAGCTCTTCTGCTGTCCTCTACATGAAAAATTAAATGAATGTCAAACATCAAATGAGTGTAAAGTTTTTTGTTTTTTTTTTAGGTACTGTATTGCAGTTCAACGCAGTCATACACACATTCTGAACAAAAGTGTACCGGTCACTTACATAGCCCTCAATGGTCAGCCTCCTCCATATTTGGCGTATCAGGTCTCATGGTATTCTCCTGTTGCATCAGGGCAGCCCAACGTTTACTTAAATGGCAACGTGAAATGATTTTCTTTTGTGTAAAATGACACGACGCGTCTGTAAAATACGTAGAAGGAAAATAACAAAAGCCGAGCAAGTAAACTGCGGTAGACTGTGATGTTGTTTATTATCATGGCATTTCTGTCAGTGCGCCACTATTTTCATCAGTTTGTTTTTATGGCAGCAAAGTGGGGCTGATTTCGTCGATTGTTAGCGACAGTCAATCCAGAACATCATGTCTACGTCACACACAGGCGCCGAAGACAACCAGCAGCCAAATTGAAATAAATGGAAAAAAAAAAAAAACTCCAGACACGCACAGTGTGGTGATTGGTGAAATAAAAATAATATAGGACACATGTCATTGAGGTTTGTGAGAATGAAAACTGCACAACGCTTTTATTTTTCATTTTTTTTCTGTATTTGGCTGCTTGGCAGGTGGGTGTTACTTGCATGTGACATAGTACCTGTACCGGTAAATCCGTTCTTGACGGTGTTTCGCTTTTCGCCGACGACTCGGACGGACTGGGCCAAAGGACGATTATTATATGAGTAAGAGCGGAGGGATGACGACAGGTTACCCAAAACCCGGACGGAGGACGGACCAGAAAAATAAGGTAAGGTGTACATTTCCGCCATTGACTGTCCGCAGCCAGACTTGAATCGGAGCTTTTTTTGTTTTCAAATGATGAGCTACTTCACTTACTACTAACCACTAGTAATAGTTTGTATTTTCTCCCCCATTCAGCTCTGGATACATTGACGCAAGTGACGCTACTGTACAATTGATGCAAATCGATGGTTAGTAGACAGAAAGAGGACAAAGTGTGCAGTTTCTTGAGTTTAATCAATGCGTTGCATTTGCCACGGTAATGAGATGCACTGAATGCAGTGGGCACAATGGAGAAGAAAAAAAAAAGCTGCATCCAGGACACAAAAAAACCAACCATCTGTGACTGCGGTAGTTCATTTGTTTCCAATCCATGAGTGGTAAAGAAATTCTGTAAATCCTGCTAAACAGCTGAAATATTCGTAAAGTCGCCTACAAATTCATTTTCCACACCCACATCGTCTAATCAAGCAGTACAGAGTACTCATAAGTTGAAATCACGAAAAGTAACAGCAGATCACCTTGGAGCATCACATGAACTTGACAAGTACAGTGGTGTGAGAAGGTTTGGGTTGCCCTGATCATTTTCAAGATTTTCCTTTCGAAATCAATGGTTGTTTGAATCGTCAATCTCAGTTCAATAGATCATATAGCAGACAAACACAGTAATATTTGAGAAGTGAAATGAAGTCTATTCCTTAAACAAAAGTAGGCAGGTGGATAAATTTGGGCACCCCAACAGAAAAATGATATCAATATTTAGTAGATCCTCCTTTTGCAGAAAGAACAGCCTCTAAACACTCCCTATAGACTCCAATGAAGATCTGGATTCCGGTTGAAGGTGTTTTTAGGACAAGAAAATCTTTGTCTCACATGATGAATGAATGAATGAAAAGAAGCAGACTGTGCAAGTGTACAGAGTGCATTAATTCATAGGCTATTCTTAATTTGTCAATCTATACACATCATCAAGAAGAAAAAAAATCAAACTTGGGTGATGTTTCACATTCATTTTATTTTTCATGTATAGGAGAACAGACTTGTTCCTATTTAAGTCTTGCCTACTGGCAAGACTTTTTTTTTTTTAAATTTGACAACTTGTCTTGGTTGTGCTGTGTTTAATTATTCATCTCCATTTGTTTGTTGTCTCATCCAGTCACAGCACCATGGGTGCCATGAACTGGGCCCGGATGATGCCCTGTTGTAAGTTGAATGGACGGCGTGGTTTTGTGCGGGCCTCTGCGCTGAACGTCAGTGTGGCTAAAAAGAGCACACACATGGCCACCACCAGGATGATCTTCAACAGTATGGACATGTTGGTTGATCTCTAAGGACAATGTATGAGGAACAGATCTCAGTATGATACGATCCAGTACACCAGTGGACACAAGGATCACAAAAACAAACATTTAGTCAGGGATGAGAACGAGAAAAAAATCTACTCATTGACCGGGCGGGGGGGTGATTCAAACTTGCTGCTAATGCCAAACACATGAGGCACATTAAATGAGGTAAACAGGCACGGTAGACATTTTGCGCTGAACGGATTTGCACTTAATTTTTCACTCGTCATTTCTGTCCGAAAAAAGCAGAAATTTGCCGATTGTTGTCAAATTCTCATACCTGATTGTGTAAAGTTCTCGTGTGGAATGCAAGCAGCGGCTGATGTTTGCTCACCTTTTCGCTCCACAGATCGAAGCTGAAGCAGTTTGTTGGAATTGTCGGGAAAAGCAATCTGCTGTAAAACTGGCGGTAAACACTTAAATACTTCTTTCATGTTGACATAAAACTCTTGTTTGGGAAGGGTGAACATTTTTCTTATGATGATGAAGTGACTAATAATGTGTTTAACCAAGTAACTGGTTCGGACCTCAAATTCCCCACACCCCTCCTCATTGTCTTGCAAAATGGCCGCTGTGACTAAACAATCCTCGAGAAATAGAGTGGAAAAGTACCACCAGGTGTGTAATGATTTTTATTACTTTGTACATATGAGGAAAATTTATGGGATTAAGTGACTGGAATCTATTTTTTAAGATTAAAGAGTTTACGCCAGGCGGCCCGGTAGTCCAGTGGTTAGCACGTCGACTTCACAGTGCAGAGGTACCGGGTTCAATTCCAGCTCCGGCCTCCCTGTGTGGAGTTTGCATGTTCTCCCCGGGCCTGCGTGGGTTTTCTCCGGGTGCTCCGGTTTCCTCCCACGTTCCGAAGACATGCATGGCAGGTGGATTGAACACTCTAAATTGTCCCTAGGTGTGAGTGTGGGCGTGCATGGTTGCGACCCTTGTGAGGATAAAGCGGTTCGGAAGAGTTTACGCCTGAGAATGACAAGAATGCCTTAGCTGACTGCACATGTAGGTTTCCTAAACACGTTCTAAGAGACTTGTGATAGTAACTATTGCTAGAAACAATAACGGCATACGAGAACAGCAGTGGATTCTGGCATTCGCATGAAGTAGGGGGGACCCAAAACATATATATATATATATATATATATATATATATATATATATATATATATATATATATATATATATATATATATATATATATATATTTAAATGGCCATCTGAAATGGTCTCAGCTGCACAAAACTGTGTTAATGTTTATGACGACGTTCTCCGGCCCTGCACACTCACAGTATGGCAAGTAGAGTGGGACACTGTTGGAAGCCGTGGACTGGGCTCGAATGATGCCCTACAGTGCATCATTCGATGGATGGGTATTTTGGGCGGGTGGGTCACGCTCTCATTCACTCCCAAAGACGTTTTTAAACGTCTTTTCAGACTTGGTCCAGAATTGGCTGGTACTGGATGAGTTAAATAACTCAGGTTGATGAAGCACAATGTTTGGGAAAGGTGAGAATTTATTTTTCTGAAGATGATTCATTGACTATTAATGTGTTTGACCAAGCAACCGGTTGAGACATGTTGATCATGCCTCAAATATTTTGTCTTTTCTCCCTGAAAATCAGCAAGCTGTGCAGAAGCTCGATAATGATCATTTTAATCACGTGCGCTGAAGGTGGGAAACATCTAAAACATGCAGGATAGTGGCCCTCAAGAACCGATTTGGACACCACCCCACGATACACACGCACACACGCACACACACACACACACACACACACACATACACACACACCATTTCAGCTACGAGTACTTTTGTGTGTCTAAAAGTTATATAGTGAACTACGTTTTTTGCACGGCGTTTCAAATTCTTGTGCA
>CAAKHF010024125.1:55226-80471 GCA_901007745.1 Hippocampus kuda | reverse complement strand
ATGAGAGTAATTTCAATGGCAAGATTGTAGTCATGCCCGCGTATTTGAACAGGATGCGTCTTGAACTTTACATTAAGGCTTACCGTATTTTCCACACTATAAGGTGCACCTAAAAGCATTCCATTTTCTCAAAAGCTGACAGAGCGCCTTGTCATCCAATGGGCTTTCATCTCAAACTGCTTCAAACAACAAAGCGTGTGACGGAAAGGTGGTTAGGACTGCACGACTGTCCGTGTTTTATGTTATGTGTTGTGTTTATTATTTTACTTTATGTTAACTGTTTTGTTAAGCGCTTTGTCACAGCTGCCGCTGTTGTGAAAGCGCTATATAAATCAGCATGTATTGTATAGTATATAAGTAAAGCTGTCTTGTATTATATTCCCTCTAGCATAGCTCCATCTAGTGGATGCATAATGCAACCGCAGCCACAATTGTAGCTTCTATTCTGTTCCTTATAATGCAGTGCGTCCCATATATGAAAACAGTTTTAAAATAGGCCATTTATTTAATGTGCGCCTTATACTCCGACGCGCCTTATAGTGTGGAAAATATGGTACTCTTCGTAACTGGAGAACAAGTTTTCTTGTTTTTGAGAAAGCAGAACATTTTGATACAACTCAAACAGCATCAGGCTGGGAAAGGTCATGTAATGGTGGCAACAATGATTCCAAAATGAACTCTATAGTGTTTGCATAGGAACTGATTTGAACTGCCCTCCATCCAGTTGACCTTATCTAATTTTGTCGTGTGTTGCAGGAAAGTACGGACCGGCCTGTCTTTGATGATGAGTGCAGGGTCCGACAGCCGGTCTGAGCTGACCAAGGTCCCATTTGCGCCATTCTCCGCTGGAGTGGTTTTCTGTGAAAATAGCAGCCAGAAAAAAATTCATGTCATCTCCAAGCCGTGGTGAATTTTGACGATGAGCATCGGCGCCGTAGAATCCCGAACACCACGTGACACCGTTTCGCTTGCTATTCGACATTTTGGAACCTAAACTAGTTCCGGAAGATCAGCAACTCATGAAAACTTTGTGATGTGACTGACTGAATAATTTAGTTACGTTCGGCGGCGTCACGAGGTGTGCAGCCGGGCTTAACACTGTAGCTCGAACCTCAAGTTTGGGCACAGGCGGGATGACCGGGGCCTTGGGTTTGATGTCAGTCAGGTACATGGCTCTGGAGAGCAGCAGCAGGGATGGAGGAACGTTCTCATTCAGGTGGAGGTCCAGCCACTGGATTTAGGGAGACGGGTATTAACAGTCTGGTTAATGTACAACCTCATTTAGGCATCTACACATGTGGTGGGGTCTCAACTCCTAAGGGCCTTAACTCCTACAAAATCTGGAGCTGACCAACATTTGCGGGAACCATTATGCCTTTTCGTGACACTTTCTGAGCAAAGGAAAATGGGAAAAGTACAAGAAGCTACACAGGAGGGTTACAGTAGAAAGAAAAATTCTGGTGGTATCCACATATGCTACTTTTGATTTGAATCCGTTTCTGATTGTTTACCTGTTGCAGTTGCAGACGGAGCTGATCTGTGGTAAGACCGAGAGATCTCATTCCACGGCTGCGACTAGCCGCCTGAAGCTCTGACACACTCATTGCTGATACGCCCTCTGCTGCAATCATCTGCACAAAAACAAAAAATTTAAATATCTTTCCGACGTGTGGAAGAGGTGAGCAACATGCCCAACATCGGAACCCTAATTTACTTTTTTCGATGTTACACAGACCGTTGGACATTTTGTATAAATTGGTTTGCCGTGGCATCGAACAGCGCAATCGACTGCATAGGTAGTTGTTGAGTATTAATAACACAAGGCTTCTTACACAGAGTGAAAATCTTAATAAGAATAAGAAAATCTTTATTCGTCTCGCAATGGAGAAATTCCCAATTTACAGCAGCAAAGTTATGAAAGTGCTTCAATGCAATTGCCTGGAGCATAAAGACATCCATCAGAGCGGTAATGTTGGGGAACAGCTACTGCATAAAAACCTGTCATTCATCCGCTCACCTCGTCGTCTGACTTGATGGTCCTTAGTTGCAACATCAGCTGGAATCGCAATAAGTTGTTGGTGCCGATGGGCTGCAGCTCCAGCAGTTTGCACAGGGCCACCAGCTGGGGGCGCTCCAGGTGCTCCAGCGTCAGCTCGTCCTCAAACAGCTTTGAAAAGCGGACGATGTCCTTGGTGGTGGGCTGCTCGCCGGTGCCCCGGACCTGACACGGGACACATGGATGTTCATGTGAAATGAGATGGACCAGCAGATTCCGACCTGGTGGGTGTTTACTGGTCAGTGGATGTTAAACAGCACTCTGGCTCCAATTGTTTTGGAAGTACTGTTACAATCAATGCAAAACACGATATGGCTTCACATCCAAACTAATGAAGGTGACTGGAAACTCATACGCGAGAACATAAGTGAACTTACAAATGCTATAAGTCTTTTCTCGACGATGTACCTGCTGAACATAGCTGGAGAAGCGTTGAGTCTCATCCTCGCTCTGCGCCGTGGCCTTGTTCCTTCGAGCCATCTCAGCAATGGTCTCTTGGAGGAACTTGGCAAGTTCCAGCTTCGCGGCCAGGCCCTTCTTCTGCTTCTCCTCCTGCACAAGAGGAGAAGGTAGTGATATTATTCGCAGATTTTAGTTTGTTTTTGACTAACGAACCGCAGCGAGCATCATCTACTTCAATGTGCTTGTGTCATAAAGCGGCTACAGTTCGCTTATGGTGATAATATGTGACACTATCACGGTTCATTACCGAAACACACACCACCTGTAGAGCAGATATGGCATCTGTAATGCTGAATATTAATAGCGGAGCTTCAATAGAAAGTGCGGTGTAAGATTCTACGCCACTAGACTCTAAAGTATTCAAGGACTTTCTGCATCACTAGCACTGATCACTATACATTGTGCACATTAGGGAGGAATTTGCTTCCTGTCGAAATTCCATTTGAATGTTTAACACATTCACTTTTTGAACTACAGAATTCAATTCAAACCTAATTTATTTAGATGCCCCTGTACAGAGGCCTCCAACCATTAGATCAGTAAATATAGTCAAACACTGTTTACACCATCATCCTAAAAATCAAGGCCACTCACAACATTACTGTCAGCATCTGCGGCTGTTTTGAAACTTTGAAAGGATCACTTATAACGTAATAAATAGCAGGCCGCGTCCTCGGAGGTCAGGACAGCTGCACAGCTAAGTCACTGAGGCACGCTCAGTAATAATCATAGGGGTGATGCTATGGACAAGAGATTAAAAATAAATGTGAGTACGTACAACAATGAGCCAATGGCTTCCAAAATAAACGCAGTCAGCTGGCTCTGAGGCCAGACAGACTTGCACCTTCTCTGTATCTTATGTTACATAATCAGCAGTAAACGGTCGCTGAGGCTGTATGCGTGTGCGTGTACATGTCAACATGCCTTTTTGGACTCTGTCTCGAAAGTAGAGGGCAACATTTCTGGGAAGAGCTTGAGGAAGACAGGAAGGAGGAACTCCATGAAGGGGACGATGATGAACACCATGAAAGGTACCAGGCGAAAGAGGTCAGCGCATGTTCTCATCAGCTGTGAACAGACACAAAAAACACCAATGGTACTTTTTCTTGCAGCAACCACATCTTGCCATGCAATAGTATGCAAGTTCTGTGAAGTGCGATGAACCCCGCTGACCTTTTTCCGTTACACCCAAGAAAATGTGTTTTCAAATAAGAAACTGTCCTGAAACTGTATTCCACTTTAGACAATGATGTCCAGCAGTATATTTTCTGCTTTGTTGTCTGATGCGGAGCAGGTGTTCGCATTTGGATAAATCAATCAAAAACCTCTCACCCTTCTCCTTTCCCTGCGTGTGAGGATCTGTCCGTGCAGCAGGCTCCACACCATCCTGCCCGCAACCGTGGTGTCAATACCGAGCAATCGGAAGCCATTATAGTAATGTTTCAGCTCGTCGACAATCCTCAGATACAGAGCCTTCTTCACCAAGGACTTTTCCTGTGCCGTGGGTAGAGGCGCGACAGCAGCGGGCGCTACAGGTGGTGGAACTGGCGTTTGTGGTTGGGCTACAACAGCTGCGGGGTCCTTCTTCTCGCCCGACTCCAAATTCTGGGTCGGGGCTGAGGTTTTCGTCTCCTCATTTTTAATGTCTTGGCGCCAAACGACGGAACTGTGCAGAGCTCGGGCGAGTAGGGCGGAGCTTTGTCTGCAGCCCAGATTGCGGTCTCTGTAACAGTGAGAGTGGCCGTAGCGGGAGTGCCTCAGTGGGTTTGTCGATGAGGAGATGTTGCGTGGAGGTTCTACGTGGAGGTTGGCTCTGGATGACAAAGAGGAGCAACTGTGCCGCTGGGATATCAGATACGATCCCCTGTGTGGACACCAAGAAAACTGAGCAGGTCCAATGCAAACAGTTGAACCTTCAAAATTGTTATCATTTGGCGTTCAAACAAGACATTGGAAAATTACTTCGTGGTACACAAGCAGAGTACTGAACTTTTCAACTCAGTCTTATGTGTCAAGTACTAACGGGTTCATGGAAAAATGCCAAAACCTGCAGGGTGCAGCAGCTCAAAATTCATGCTCCATAATAACAGCAGATTATTCAAATGCTTTGCCGCGTTCTTCAACATTCACTAGATTTAAACTTTTCACACTCCCATGATCGACGAAGTGGGAAGTGCAGTTACTTGTTGGTAAATTGATGGATTTGTTGACCAAATTCTTGAATTAATAGAAACTGTTAAATAATGGCGTGGTCTACATTAAAACAAATATACATACATATTCATATACATAAATATAAAGATAATAATCTCAGAAATAGATACATAGAGATTTAGGGACAATCATTTTACTTGTATGTAATTAGGCTGTAACACTTATGTAACATCTTCCTACACGAATTGAACATACAATTCAAATCTGTGAATGATTTCGGATCAGAGGGAAATATGTCGACTGTTAGCACAGGAGCACGTTTCTTCCCTTGTAAACAACGTGGAGGTAGTATGGCACTTTTTTTTGGGGGGTTCGCAATTTATTTGTGGTGAACCTCTTATTATTCTGTGACAGATAATGTAAAAAAAATGATGGCGGGACGATTTGATCTTGGAACACATTACGGTGTAGATATATATCTGGGGATTATAATGATTATTCTAAACGAACAAAATTAAAGCTCTTACCTGGATCGTGTAACAGCAAAAAGCACCTGGTGGCTGAAAACTGCCATTGCATGGGTAGATCACTTTGGAGGCAGGAACATGAGAGAGAGAGAGAGAGCAAGCTTAGATCCAATTAGAATTCCCTGTTATCGAAGACCTTAATTATTAGTAAAGCACGTGTATTTCGCACACGGCGGATTGTCAAGGGAATTTCTTGGTCGGCAAGCACGACTCGACATTATGACAAATGTGAGAAGCATGACATTAGAAACAGTTTCCACATGTCGACAAAAACGGGCTTGGATGAGTTTGAATCAGCTTTAAATGCGCATTTAGGTTACAACAAATGTATAGCCACTAGTTTAAAATACACGTATAATTTCAGATTAGTACACTCTTTATTAAGTAAGTCTTTGATGCCCCGACGTACCTCGGACTCCACGCTCAGGTCAACAAACGGCACTCGCAATGTTTTGGTTATTTTCCACTAACGTCACTTCAGACGTTAAACTGGTGTCTCGACTAGATCGAGTAGAAGTGTAAACCACAAGGACAAACGCCTTCGAGAACTCAGTCTACTTTAAACGCACACAGTTCGAAGTCATGTTGTATCCAACTGACACTTGTAAACTATCAGTTTCTAGTCTTAGCCGGTTAGCTTGTCATCGTAGCTTAGCTAGCGAGTGAAATGGCGAGCCCACTAACCTCCAACGTCAATGACCCAACTGTCGCTGCTGACTGTGTGTTTAAAGGCTTGATCGGTGCGACCTGAGAAATACGATCCATCCTCAACAAGCGGCCATTGTAAACAAGAACGACGATGTCAGAGGACCCAATGGTGATAAATCCATTGGCGGTGGCAGAAGCAGATTCGAGAGGAGTCGTCGTATCTCCTCCACCAAAGCAGCAGACGCATGCTAAGCTGCTACGCTGAAACAGCTCCGACTGCGCATGCGTGGATTTCCCCCCCGACTCTAACTCTGATAATACACACATTGCTCATTTGCCTCACGTCTGAAGTGATAGAGTTCAGAAGGTAGTTTACTCTGCGACTGTTCCTTGCCTTTAGCCTCTTTTTACGTTAGTCGCCGACCCCGCTACATGAGGAGGAAGCGAGATTTAAATGTTTTCTCGTTAGCTTTCACTACAGTTCCTGCATGTGTGTATTGTGATCGGTGTGACAGAAACAAGGGACTTGTCGCATCCAATTGCAAGGCACATAAAGACAAACAATAAGTGATATTTACACGCAGGGACAATTTCAAGTCTTAAATTAACCTAGCGTGAATATTTTTTTTCAATATGGGAAGATGCAGGGCACGAGGAATACCTATCTGGAGAAAAGCTACACCAGCACAGGTAGAACATGCAAAATCTACACAGGAAGACCAGAGTTAAGATTCAAAAGCCGAACCTCAGTACTGTGATGCTGTTGCAGATGTGCAAACCGCTCATCTGCACTGCCGCACTTTGTAATATTTTTTTTTTTATAACTAAGAGACTTTGCAAACCTAGTGTCCCGGGGGGAACATCTGTGCCCAGAGGATCTAATTTTCACTTACGCGGTATTATTTGTTTGATTGATTCTAGACTTTTAAATTGCCCTTCTGTGTTTATGTTGTTCGTCCGTATGACCCCTGCTTTTGGCTGCTGACCAGTCCAGGGTGTACACCGCCTCTGCTCACCTGTAATACTAGCAGTAGAAAATTTGGATGGAACAGAAGGCATATAATTAACCGATATCCTATCGACTTTGAGTGACATAATAATGTGAAATGTGCTCGATAAAGATTGGGAAGCATTCCTGTGGCGCCTGTGCCATTTGTATTATTACCTTCCTTTGCACCGAACATATTTCCTCTTTCACTTCAATGTAGGCGTGACAATGACTTGAAGTGTGGCAGCCACATTGATTAAATTAACAAATAAACTACACGTCCTGATGTGCTGCTTGCTGCTGGTCCTTGCAGATTTAACGCTTTGACCGTATATAAACGCGCTCGTGTAGTTTAAGTTGAAATCAGAAGAGTGCACCGTGTCAAAAGCCTCTTGTTTTTAGTAGGGTGTCATTAAAATCTCCAGTTCCTCCGCTGAAGAAGAGCCCAGCTTTGGGATTGGGTAGCGAGCAGAA
Source organism: Hippocampus kuda (assembly GCA_901007745.1). Lineage (NCBI taxonomy): Eukaryota > Metazoa > Chordata > Actinopteri > Syngnathiformes > Syngnathidae > Hippocampus > Hippocampus kuda. Next base: position 73,162 of record CAAKHF010024125.1, on the reverse strand, counting down.
CATCCCCCTCCTCCTCTCTGTTGAGAATTGCGTTAAAACGAAAAAGGATAGGCCTGCGTTTTATCAATATAACAGAACACATTTGTTTTTTTTAATTTTTATTTTCCTTACTTCTTAATAAAACGAGGACGCGTTGCTGGCTGGTGTATGTGTTTAGAATGGGACACGCTGAAGGTACTGACATTTTATTTGCCTGCATTTCGCGACTCTCCGTCAAAAAAAAAATAAATCCTGCTTCTCATAAGCCATCTCCCCTCTTCTTTTTGTGCATGTTTTTGTTTTAGCACCACTACCGATGCATGCTCTCGTCCATCCGTCGCCGGTGCAAGCCTTTTGCAGTGGCTGCTCGCTTCTTTTTCAAGCACATTCTCCCCAAAGCGCCAGTGATGGAGGAATATTCACGCCAGACAGGCAGCCATATTGGCAATGTACCGTTAGCGTAGCTAGAGTTAGCCTTCCCCTCTTTTCATTTTACTCAGATTGCCGTGTGCTCTAACATGCGCTTTGCGTGCATTAAACGCGCGGGCTGATACATTAAATGCGTCAACACGGTCTGGTGTGTGTATTTTAAATGACCCCAAAGCTCAGAAAATAGCCCAAGACGATCATTTTGTAGCTATGTAGCTTTGAAGCTAACATCCCACAATGCTATAAGATCATCCAGTGAGACAATTGTCTGCGCAGATGTTTTTCCCCCCCGATTTCAGTCACGTGTAACCAAGCGTTGCTGATTTACTCACTATATATAATTAAAAATGACCCCTTTACGTGCTTTTCGTGTTTTTGTGACCGCTGCACGGCACCACACGGATGTTTACATCACCATTATGCACCTTCGTTCACACGTTCAACCACAGTCAGCCTCCTCATTCCTCTCGACACTTAAAACGCAATAAAAGTGTCAACAAACTGGTGTGAAAAAGATACCGGACATTGCTCTTTGTTTTGTTCGGAGATAACAGACCGCCGTGTTTGTGTTGGCGCCCTAAACACACCATGGGAAGCCTAGAAGTGACCCGAACCCCCCAAGAGCAAGTAATAGAAGCTAATTGGGTTTGTTTTGATGACGAGTTCCGTTATAATTAACATGCTACCATGCCATTAACTGAAAGTGGCACTTTCTTAAGATGTGGGGACGAATTTATTGAGACATATTCAGAAGATGTTTATAATCGTAGTTCATAATTTCTGGCTGTAATATTTTTAGCTGCTAGTCATTAAACTGTTGTGGAAAGATATAGAGTATGTTTTTCATTTTCAATTTAAGTATTTTTTAGAGACCTATTGGGCATGACGTTTAGGTGTGTTTAGAGGGTGCAACTGTGCATCACTAGTGCACGTGAATTATTCAACTGTACAGGTGGGTGCTACTTTATTGTGGATCATGATGCACAATTTACTAAAACATTGTCTCTCTCTCTTTCTCTCTCTCTCTCTGTGTACAAAAGAAGCATTTACACATACAGTGGAGAAAGATAAAAATATGAAATAAAGAAAAAATAAAATTCATCATCAGTTTAACCATTTCAGCATTTTACTTTTAGCTCAGTATTTCTGTAAAGTGCCTTTGATGTCCTCCCCGGACGAATTATTCTCAGTGGCCAATTTTTGGCACACGTACAAGTGCAGAAAGTCTCTTAAAATATGTCTCCTTCATTTTAATCTATTTTTCCCCTTGCGTGTATGTGATTTTGGCATGTCCCGAATATCCCATCTACAGCATGTGTAAAAAATGGTAAAATTATTTTTTTGCATGGTTTTATTCTTCACAATTTAATCAACTAAGTCATTTTGATTATGTATTTTCTATTTTCATAATCATGTTTACCACTTTTCATGTGTCCCTGAAATTGCTGTCCATGGTTTTTATAGTGATGTTAATGCAGATGTTTTTAGTGACATTACAGCATTTTGTCTTTTTTAATGGAGGATGAAACAGTGGATGGTTGCAGAATAAACATTTACACTTCACTGAGGTTTCATCATTTTCATCATATTATGCTGGACGTTGTAATTTAACATGTCCACATTGTCATAGTGAAATATCAATTGATTTATTTTAAAAAACGTTCAGAAATTGTTTTGCTAGGTGAATCTTGTGGCGAAGTAAGGGTCCACTATGACTTCATCAAATGCTAACTCTCGCCAAAAATGTTCACCCTGACGGCAGCGCGCCTATTTTGCTGTCTGCATATGCGTTCTCTGCTTCAAATTAATTTATGAATAAATATGAGTGTGCTTGACCAATCTGCATCTCTAACAGTATTCAACAACATTTACATTACAATTAAACGATTAATGTGAAGTTCAGTGGAACATGCCAACTTTCAACAAAGGGCACATCTAAAAGTCACCCTATGTTGACCTTCATTAGCACAAAATGATCATTTCCATGTCTGTCAACAGGTCCAGTCAAAGAAAAAGACAGTTAAGGATGCCGGAGCCCAACAATGGATTTCTCCTTCTCTTTCATGCAAGGGATCATGGGAAATACAATTCAACAACCCCCTCAGCTTATTGACTCAGCCAACATCAGACAGGACGGCACCTGCGACACTGGCAGTGACCCTGGCGAGGATGGCGGTCCCTCCTATGATGCGGCCCTGGATGCGGACTTCTACCCGCACTCAGCGTCGGAGGACCTGCCACACGTCTCCAACGGCTACCCGCCGGGTCTGGGCATGTATGAACCACAGTCCAAATTCTCAATGTACTCGCAGTTCCCCAACGGTTCGGCTAACGGTTACGGGCCCATACGCAGTTACGCGGAGCATGGCCTCCTCATGCCAGGGGAGAGCACGGTGCTAAGGGGCCCCGGTCTCCAGGAAAGACCTCGTTCCCCTGTTTCGCCGCCGCTGCCCACCCATCACCCACACTTGCACCACCACCATCATCACCATCACCTCCCCCACGCACACCACTTCCTGTCAAACACGCCTCATATCCAAAGCCACCCGCAGAGCCCCCCGCCGCTGCCCCTGCCCACCCAGCACCACCTTCCCCATACACCTCACATCATGACCCACACGCTGCCTCCTCCTCCACCCTTGCACCTGCCCTCGTCCAGCCCTCCCCCCTCCCTTGTGGACAGTACGCCCTCTTCGCAGCCCGTTCACCCCCCTCCCAGTGCTTCCGCGGGAGTGCTGAAGAAAACCAGCTCCCCTGAGATCAAGCTGAAGATCATCAAGACGTATCAGAATGGCAAAGAGTTGTTTGAAACAGCACTGTGCGGAGATTTGCTACAGGAACTGCAGGTATTACGATGAAAACACCTTTTACTTATTTATTTTTATACACTTTTTCAAACGTGTGAGACTATTACTTCACAACTGGGGATGGATTAAACATTTGTATTTTGCATACAAATTCTTCAAAGCAACTGAGGTAAAAGACAGTGCACCAATTATCTGTCACCAGCAGAGGTGCCGTTGATTCACTTTCACGTAGTTTGTGGTCTGAAGAAGAACATGACAGCGGAATGCGAAATTTAGCTACAGCCACAGACGTCCACTTTGATGGCATTATTCTACTCAATATAACAGAGTTGAAAACATCTCCTATCCCGTTAAGAGCGTTTAAAAAAAAATCAAAATAATTTATAAAATTTTTTTTTCTCATAGCCGATCAAGGACTTTCCCATCTGTATTTGTTGTGGAACCACAATTTATGAATTGACAAATACTTTCATATTTTGCCTAAAAAAATGACCTTGTGTTCACACAGTTTTCGGTTTTCAAACAGTTTTGGCGTGGACATATCATGGGAGGCTTGGTTGTGCTTTTTCTCACGGCGCCCAACCATTATCGGCTCTATGCAACACACATTGCAAACACACTACAGTGTCTTTGGGGTTTCCTGCTGTTAATTAGCCCTAACCTGGTCACAATTGTGTTTTTTTTGGGAGACAAAATGTAGCTGACAAACAGGAGGATAGACAGTAATTAGTTAAACATGACAATGGTGTTTGTGTTCATGATGTCACTGCGCAGTTTGGTATGACAAAATGTACTATCTGTACTATTGCAGTGTGCCACTTTTCTCAAAAACTAAAAACGCCTAACAAGTGCACACAAACAAAGAGACAAATTAACAAAAAAAATAAGAACCGGTGCCTGCAGCGAGGCAGAAAGCAAGTGATGGCAGTTACAACCTTGGTCCCAGCCAGTGGGTTCCATCTTCAGCGTCGGTGCGATAGCTTGCTGTAGATCGTGTTAGCAAGGTTTCATGGTGTTTCCTTGTAAATCCCCTTCCCTTTCTTGGATTGTAATGAGTCTTTCAGTCGAGGACTAAACAGATTTGTTTTTGTTCACCAGATGTACAGCTCGCTTCAAATGGCCGCCGCATCCCACAATGCAATGTGAAATTTGACAAAGTGGTAGATGACTTGAAAGCCACATTACATTGAGTTATGTGGCAGCCATTTTAGGCTTGCTGTATCCATTGTGCAGGTAAACAGTACTTTCTTTGAAACGGCTAAGAGGGTACAAAATTGTTGAATGGTTAGTGAACACATTGTATACATATCTTCATTCTACAGTATGTTTTGGTTATTTTTATACTGTAGTGTTTTATAACCACAGCCCGATTAGAAACAAGGGAATTTTAACTTCGTCCTGTGGCTGGAGTAGCTTTATTGTATTTCTATTTGTTTCAATAGGAAAAATGTGCGATTGAGTCAATAAATTACATTTATTAACCAAGGTTATTGGTCACTGTAGGGCATATGGCAGACCACCCCCCCCAAAAAAAAAATTTGAATTGTTCCCCTCTAATCATCTCTGAGCAAGGTTTGATATATGCAGACACAGAGCCAAGTTTGTGTTGGCTTCAAAGGAACCCAGACGTTAACGGATGTCTCACCACTGTTTTCCTCTCTCTGCCTTCTTTTGCATCTTCAGAAGGAATCTCAGCAGAAAGAGGCGGCTCAGGTGCAGCGACGACACGAAAGGAAGAAGGAGAAGAGGAAAAAGAGTGCAAAGCTGCAGCTCCACATCCAGGAGCAGAATTTGGAGCCTGTCCAAGGCCAGGCGGGTACCACGGGCCAGACGGAGGACACCCACGTCCAGCCGCCGCCAAGAGAGCCTCCGCCGGACCAGACGGAGAAGCCTCAGAAGACCGTTATCCAAACTGAACCAAAGGCAAGAACCTCAAACTCTCATCTCCAGTTAATTCAACACAAAGTGCTTCGAATTTTAAGCAGACATTTTGTTCTCAGGTTCCGAAAGTCAATCAACCCTCAGTGATCCAAGAGACAGGATTCTGCAAAGAGTTTGTCATTGGAGATCTAGTGTGGTCCAAGGTGGGCACCTACCCATGGTGGCCTTGCATGGTTTCTTCCGACCCACAGATGAAGGTGCACACCCGCATCAATACAAGAGGTAAGTGCACGTACTAGCTTTTCAGACAACTTTTCAAGGATGAAAATGAGAATAAACACTCATCACCGAATTTGCGTCGCAGGTCACCGAGAGTACCACGTCCAGTTTTTTGGCAGCGTAGCAGAGCGAGCGTGGATCCACGAGAAGAGAATCGTTATATACCAGGGCAAGCAACAGTTTGATGAGCTCCAGGCGGACACGCTGCGCAAGACCACAAACACTGTGGAAAAACACAAAGTAAGTCAGCAGCATAATAACATTTGTCAGGATTTTTTTCTTTTTTTCATTAGGAAGTGTGTTTTGCGGGATTTTAAAAATAGAAGTCGTCATACTGAATATCTGTACAATAGTTCAAGCTAATCACTTACTGGATTCATGCTTTTTATACATTGATATGAAAAAAGAGAGCTGATAAATTTTCATTCACTGACTACATTAGATGCAGCAAGAATATATTTCTGTACAATACAACAGTATTGTATCCAAAGCTTTTGCACAAGAACACATAGCTCTGAGGCTGGTGGAATTCATTTCACAAGATGTTCATTATTATTGTAGTTTGCACTCTTGATTATGCTTAAAAATTAGACTTAATTCTAAAGAAGCTATTCAAAGGTAATACAAATGGCACATTGTTGTCCCCCGGTGGTCCGGCGGTTAGCTCGTCGACCTCACAGTGCAGAGGTACCGGGTTCAATTCCAGCTCCGGCCTCCCTGTGTGGAGTTTGCATGTTCTCCCGGCGCCTGCGTGGGTTTTCTCCGGGTGCTCCGGTTTCCTCCCACATTCCAAAAACATGCACGGCAGGCTGATTTAACACCCAAAATTGTCCCTAGGTGTGAGTGTGAGAATGGATGGATGTTCGTCTCTGTGTGCCCTGCGATTGGTTGGCAACCGGTTCAGGGTGTCCCCCGCCTACTGCTCCCAAGACAGCTGGGATAAGCTCTGCGACCCTTGTGAGGATAAGCGGGTCAGAAAATGGATGGATGGATGGACGTTGTTGTCCAGTTGTGTTGAGTCAGCTAAACAGTCATACCTGAATCAGTATTTTTAAAAGTTCATAAATTTTGTATGATACCTCGGAGTTGCAATCACTTTTAAGTGTTGCCTATGCATTATATATGGTATGGGTGGATATAAAAATACACTACACAACGTCACTAAATATTATCATATTGAATCCATATCACCCATTTCAACTGGTCATATTAAGCCCACGAGTGGTCCTGAATTTTTCCAACATGGTCTCAAAATGGGTGTTAAAAATTCCCATTTGTGGCATTCTCAAACCAGTGTCATATATAAAATAAACACATTTTCTTTTCCAGCTTCTGAAGCCGATCCCTCAGAGGGAGCGCGCTCAGTGGGAAGTCGGCGTAGGCCACGCAGAGGACGCCTTCCTGATGACGCGTCAGGAGCGCATTGACAATTACACATTCATTTACGTCGACCCGGTCCCTAACGAGACCCCAATCGCCAAGAAACCCGTCGGCCGGCCTGAGAAGCGGAACCGGCGCTCCAGCGGTTCAACTACCAAGAAAGACGACGGAGGAGTGAAATCACCCGAGAGAGAGCAGCCGCCAAGGAGACAGCTGCCGCGTCGGCAGTGTAGTATTTCAAACGCAGACGACAATAATGGCTCGAATGAGAAGAAGAACTTGAGGGGTGACCAGAGTAAGTCTGACTCCCCTCAACGGGACAATGGTTCTGATGCGGGAGCCAAGCAGGATTCCCCCCCACCAGTCAGGGCATGGAAAACTGCAGCAGCGAGAAAGCTGCTGCCTCTCTCCATCACCATGAAGAGGTTGAATGTGGAGATCACAAAGTGTGATTGGCCTCTGCTGCAGAAAAAAATGGCTCCATCACCTAAAAAAGAAGTCGAGAAGGATGAGGACGAAGAAGAGGAGGTGGAGGAGGTGGAGGAGGAGAGAGTGGAGGGAGAAGGCAGGCAGCCTGATCTGGGCTACTGTTCACCTGAGGTAGGTGAAGCAAAGTATATATTTCCCTCCCCCATCTTTTTCAATTTTCAAACATTTTTTTTTTAAAAAAAAGCTGGAGGGAACCACTAGGGCGGCGCTATGGAGCCGCATGTGGCTCTGGAGCCCGGGGTTGCCGACCCCCGGCCTATACTGTAGTTTTATAAGGTAGAGTCTGTCATTACAACATGTTTTTTAAAAGTATAAATGTCTAGAATGCTATTTTTCTCACAGACTAATGGAGTTTTCTACTTATGCACCACTCTATAAAGTAATTGAACACAGCAATACTTGGCTGGAACAAAGACTGACTGAAGCTCTCCGTAGTTGGAGACCTTCTCTGCCTCGTCTTCTTGCTCTTAATCACGCTGCATCTTGCTGCTGAAGGCTGTAAATTTCCCCAGTGTGGGACAAATAAAGGATTATCTTATCTTATCTTCTAGTAGACCTCAGGGCTGCCCAACATGGTACAACATTGAAGGCGCGCAACTCTAAATTTGGAATTGCCTATTTCAAAAAAACTCCAAGTAAAACAATCATTTAAAAAACGCGAAATAGCAGCGGCGCAAACGATGAACTGCAATTTGGTGGAGGAAAGCTTTTGTTTTTTTTGTTTTTTTGCTGGGAGTTAATACAGTTTGTTGCTGTCAGCAGGAAAACAGAGCCAAACCCGAGCCCAGTCCCGAGGAGGACGAAGATATGGACGATATGGAGGAAGAAGGGGAGGAGAGGAGAGAATCTCCCGCCAGTCGGAGAAGCGAAGAAGGCGGAACGCAGCCCACCTCCTCTCCTGGCTCTCATCACAGCAGTCCACATGGTTTGTAGAGCACCGGAAAGATTTCGGGGTGAGTTGGGCCGGCACAAAGGAGCCAAGAAGCTCAATGTTTTCATGGTTCTTCAGGTTCTCAGGAGAGGAAGCTGCAGCGGCGGTCCGTCAGAAGCAGATCGGAGTCCGAAAGAGGCAATGACCCCGTCCCGAAGAAGAAAACCAAAAAGGAACAGGTATCAAGACAATAGATTATGTTGAATAGGTTTTGACTAATCATAAATATGACTGCAAACATTTATAAAAAGAACCTTAGAGTATAGCTTCAAGTATAGCCTTCTGTGGAAACGGCGAGCTGAGTCTTTTTTAACACCGCTCTCACGTGTATGTGAAACTTTGTAAAATGCAAACAAAAGCCTAGGATGCTGACTTTGTAAATATGCGATGATTTATAAATAGACCAGTCTTTTCATCTGTCAGATTCTGTTTGATTGTTCCAGTAGGCAGAGTGTAATGAATATTCAGTCTGCAGTGGTACCATAATAATGCTGTACTAACTTGCAACAACGATGACCTAAATGTTTTTCTATTACAATTGACAGAATTAGACTTCAATTACACGTTTTTTTTCAGACGCAGTTCCAGAATTCAAGTACTCGGCAACTACTAACTACAGATTATTAACAATGCTGTCATGGTTTACGTTGGTGATGAAAATGTGTTTTTATGTGAATCAAATGTTGTTCAGGAACACCAAACGCAAACCTTTTTTGAACACGGTACAGTTTAACCACACCTGTCACTCAACTGTAGCCTGTAACCAAAGCATTTCAGTTACCAAATAAAATTGTGAACAGAGTGACCAAAGTGTAACTTTATTACCCAGTCGGCTGGGCTTCCTCCAACATGGCTTTGTCACGGGAGCACGGCTATTGTGCTCGAAGGCAAACGTTTCAAGCTTGGAAAACTCAGAGTTTCTAGAATTCTGTTCCGCGCTCCTTGGCTCCGGGTCACCTTGTGTTGTCATCTGTGTTTACTTGAAAGTACCTCCACACGGCATGGCATTTTACTCCACCCACCCAAAAGGCTGGTGACATGGTATCAATGTCCTAGTATCTGAACAGATTTATAACACTGACCAACAAAATAAAATGAAAAAAAATATGGAGTGCCAATGTTTCAAGATGATTTTGGACTGAAAGCTGAGACTGAAAATGACATCCATTCATTTGAATTGGCTCTAGTTTTTGAGAGATTGAAATTTTTACAATTCATTGAATAACAGTTAATGTGCTCATCTCAAAACGTCAGACCCTCTAAATTTAATGTCACAATATCATTTCAGGCAGAGATGGCGCCCGAGGCAACACCGAGGGCAGGTTCCCAGAAAGGTTGGTGATCACGCTCCCTTCCACTTTGCCTCTGTTTCACCCACAGTCTTTCTTTGACTGATTTCTCTTCTTGCCATTGTTCAGGAGCCAGTGAGATATCTGATGCCTGCAAACCGCTGAAGAAGCGGAGTCGAGCCTCCACAGACGTGGAGATGGCCTCCTCTCAGTATAGAGACACGTCGGATTCAGATTCCAGAGGCCTCAACGATCCTCAGGTGGGCTTGGAGAAAATCAGCAGGCTCACACACAAGAGTTGACGTAGCTCTTGTTTTATGAATGAAGTACAGTGATGCCTTGACATATGCGTGCCAAAAAATAATATGGTAATACTCACAGGCATATGTTCTTTATCGTGTATGAAACCTACTACCTGGTAATTGTACAGCATCTTACTTGAGTCAGTCCTGAGTGTGTCTGCGCTACTGTTGGTTTTATACTGCCCCCAGTGGCCAATATAAATAATGCACAAACTGTTTATAAGTATAATTCTGTTCAATTATGTTATAAATGTAATTTTATCAAGTGCTATTTTTCTTTAAAAAAAGTTTTGGAGGGGAGGGAGGGTGAAAGGGATTAATGGAATTTCCATTTATTTAAATTGGGAAAGTTGATTTGAGACACAAATATAAACATGAAACATATCTCTCAAGGCACCACTGTATTGGGACACCTTGTATTTGAAAATGTTTCACAATACAGGGCTCTAGACAAACTTTTTTTGTTTACTAGGAGCACAGTTGCTCCTAAAAATGTAAGGGGCAAGAGTAGAAAATGTAGGTCTTCACAATGTACAATTGAATTCTGTAAACATTTCACTCATTTTTACAAAATTTACTGTAAAATGCTCTGAAGTGCGGAGCAGGAGTTCATCCCCCCCAAAAAATCGAGAAAAAAAAAACGGGAAAAAAAATCAACAAATTTACTGGTCACATATGCGCGAAAAGATGAAAAATTGACTTGGCTGTCTCAAAATTTCGGGTCACCATTTAGGGGGCTGTCTGGAGCCCTGCAATATTGATCATATTCATCTTGTCTGTGTCGTATTTGCCAGATTGCCCATATGCTGTTTTTACAAACGCATAATAACGTTAAATCTTTATCCATCTCAAAGGGCTTATTTGGGAAGAGTCTTGATAGTCCAGCAGCTGCAGATGCAGATGCCTCAGACACTCAGTCTGTGGACTCTGGATTGTCTCGTCAGGACGGTAGCACCGGGAAGAGGGACACTGTCTGCCAGGTGAACACTAATCCACAATTGCCTTTTTTACCCTCTTGCAAAAAATTCTCTACTGACCTGTGTGATATTGTTACACGTAGATTTGCGAGGTCTACGGTGAGAATTTGGTGGTGTGTGAAGGTGACTGCAACAGGCAGTTCCACCTCGAGTGTCTCGGTCTAACGTCCCAACCTGAAGGAAGGTTCACGTGCCTGGAATGTAGAAATGGTATGTGTTTTGTTGACCTTTGGCTGACCACTCCGTCCTTGCGTTATGTATTCTCAGTCTCTCTGTTATCCTTTTCTAGGGAATCACCAATGTTTCAGCTGTAAGAACGCAAGCCAGGAGGTGACACGTTGTTCCGTGACGGGCTGCGGATGTTACTACCATGAGGATTGTGTCCGTAAACTCCCAGGTACTACCAACAACACTGGCGGAGGCTTCAGCTGCCCTCAGCACAGCTGCGCCACCTGCTGTCTGGAGCGAGACCTGCAGCGAGCCAGCAAAGGTGAAACCACTTGTAACTTTTCTCTGGTTATGTGAGTGCTTAAAATATGAGCGATTACATGTCTTAATATACTTATTTATCATTCTTACAAAGCATCCTAAAGTGAATCTACTGTCAAAAGTGCAAACAAGGAATTATAATGCTCATCGATAAATATGATGAAATATATATGTTCCTGCTTTTTAAAAATACTAAATATTGAATCTTTTTTAGTTTTAAAGTCCTCCCATAAGGAATTGCTTGAGCAGGATATAAAGTGCAGAAAATGTTAAATATTTAGTTAGATTTTATCCATCTATTTTCCGATCCGCTTATCCTCACAAGGGTTGCGGGGGGTGCTGGAGCCTATCCCAGTTGTCTTCGGGTAGTAGGCGGGGGACACCCTGAACCGGTTGCCAGCCAATCGTAGGGCACACATAGAAGAACAAGCTTCCGCGCTCACACTCACACCTAGGAACAATTTCGAGTGTTCAATCAGCCTGCCATGCATGTTTTTGGAATGTGGGAGGAAACCGGAGTACCCGGAGAAAACCCACACAAGCCCGGGGAGAACATGCAAACTCTACACAGGAAGGCCACAGCTGGAATTGAACCCGGTATCTCTGCACCGTGAGGTCAACGCGCTAACCACTGGATCACCGGACCGCCCTGTTAGATTTTATACTTGGAAAAAAAAAAACATATCACCAAAAGTAATGACACACAAGTGATATTTTCTTAAGTACCCTAAATATGAAATAGTGTAATCATTAAAACTTATTGTATAATATCAGTACTTTATTGTCCTCTGTCTAGGTCGCCTGATGCGTTGTATCCGCTGCCCAGTGGCGTATCACACAGGCGACAGCTGTGTGGCGGCGGGCAGCGCCATCCTCACTCACCATATCATGATCTGCAGTAGCCACGGCAGCACCAAGAAGAACGGCCTCCTCACTTCCCCCGTCAACGTGGGCTGGTGCTTCCTGTGTGCCAGAGGTAAGCCCCGCCTCGATGTTTTTTGCAATTAGCACACACACTAACTCTCACAAACAAACACTCCTGCGGCCACGCTGAACAGGAAGTTTTTGTTTGGCTGATTTTAAAATAATCAGCATTACAGTTTCCACTTTGGCATGTTAAAAAAAGACCTTTGTTGTCCTCCATGATTGTTTTTTTTTTTGTTGTTTTTTGTTTTTTTGGGGGGGCCTGTAACTTCAGCCATGTTTCCACCAAGTGGTACAGCTCAGTTGTGCTCTCCCGGAGACTTTAGTATGGTTTAGAAGAGTAAATGATGATCTCGTATGTGTTTTTAACCATGTAGTATATCGCTGGAGTAATAACACAAGTTATAATCTGCAGTGTAGCTTCAATTGCTTTCAGATATATTGCAGAGACATTTTGAAGCCATTTCAAACTTTGGACAATGAGAAAGAAGTGATACATACGGTGTGTCGACCTGAACTCTACTACGTGGTGGAACCGGTTTTTGTGATATTTTGCATTGCCTGTGTTACTCCTTGGCACCGTATTACATTATTGGCGGTGCTGCTAAATGTATTTTGTTTTCGATTACAAAGAGCCAAGTTTGTTACTTTGCACAACACCCAAAAGAACCTCATATGTCCCCGATGTTGATGTTGAAAAATGTTGATGGCCCTTTTCCTTTTTTAAACAAGTCCCAGCGTCCTGTCTGGCCACTTTGTGTTGGGCCAAACTATTTTACATGTTTCTTACTTGTGTTGTGAGTGTGTGTGAGAGAGACAGTGTTTGTTCTTTCTCTTTTTTGGGTAATTTAGAAAAACAAAACTTTTTTTTTTTTTTTAGTTTGACTGCGGCTCACCCCCGTCTCTTCCTGTGTGTCTTGTGTAGGGCTGTTAGTGCAAGACCTTACTGACACCATATTAAGTTCATATGCCTATAAGTCCCACTACCTTCTGACTGAGTCAAATCGTGCTGAGTTGAAATTACCTATGATTCCCTCTCCTTCGTCAGCTACCAAAAAGAATGTTGGGAAAGGTAACTGAACAGTTTTTCTCTCTCTCCTTTGTCCCTGCTGGTTTGTGTTTGTATTGTGCCTGCTCCCATCCTGATGAGTTTCTCACTTTTTTTTACTTTTTTTTTTTTTTTTGAATGCCACTTTCATTTCAAAGCCTTCAGGTGCCGCCTTAATTGACTGGTTCAATCTGCAGTTAATTGCCATGCGGAATTTGTGCAATGACGAAATAACCTCAGCCTGAATCCCTTTTAATTAACAGATGACTCTGGGTCGCATGCAAAACAAATGTAATTCTGTTGTTTAATTCAGTTTGAAAGCTGCCTGTTGGATTCACCAAAGGGGAAAAAAAAATCCTTTTTGTCTTTCATCAAGATTCATCAACAAAAAGTTACCATATTCCCTGAAATCGTGATTCACGCTCTAAAATACGCAGTGCCTCTATGGCTGCATTGATACCACTTTTGTTCGACCAAGTACGAGTATGTACAAGTACAGTACTTACATTTGAGTATTCGCCGAGACAGAGAACCCGTACTCGATACTGCCATTACAGTGAGAGGAAAAAGTGTTACGGTACGTCTTTCAATTGCCTTCAGACACAAACATTTCCTGTATTATAACTAGCTTTTCACAGCATAGAAAGTATACATGACCGAGTATTGTTATTTCATCTTTCTTTATCTGTTGCTGCGCCATTTGCATTTAAATATTCGTTATTTAAAGGTTAATATGGTGCTGCTATTCGTTAACCCTTCCATAGTGTCTCACATTGTGTTAGCATCAAGCTAGCAGATGTTCGCAAGACGATTCTAAATATAAATTAAATATAGAACATGTAATTGTCTTTATTTTGTCTTAGTAAATAACAAAGACTAAAAAATAATTAGCCTTAGTTTTACTGTAAAGCTCAACTAGGAGTATCATTTATCTGCTCAAACAAAGAAACCAAGAGTGAGAAAAGTACTCACTGTTGACTAAGGCATTCATTTTTATTCCGATGAATACATTCTTATTTCTCGGTGAATGCAACAGGTTGTCCTCAAGTGCACCGTCAAATGAACTCTTGCTTTTGCATGTGTCCCATTGTGCGACTAGCGACTGGTCAGTTGAAGAACATTGACAGCAGTATAGCGCCATGATGCTGGATGCTCTGCGTTGAGTCATGCTCTGTCTGTGGTTTGTGGAGGTGCACTGCTTCTCTGCTTGAGCACTGTGGGCTTATTTTATTGATGCAAAAGGCCGTGTCCAGCTTCCCTCTGCTTCAACCCTGACCCCAAGTTTTATTTTTTGGACTAAAATTGTCAGATGAATTGACATTTTGGGTACAACTCCTAATTCTACACCTTTGACCTGCCTTGGATGGAATTGAATCACAATCAGGAAATGAGTACAGCACAAGTTTAGGGTAAAAAAATTGTGACATTTAAATTAGGCGTGATTGACACAAAATTGGTTCTGAAAATTCCATACAAGCCGGTCTATGCAAGGTGCAGTATGTGTGATGGGGATCAGTTTGCTTTATTGGCAGGACTGCATGCCTGCTTTTTATTTATTTAGTTATTTTTATTTTTATTTTAAACCCCTGATCACTGGCTGATTGGAGTCCGGTGTTGCTGCTGCATGTGTATCCAATTGACCAACCCTTGGTACAGTGCTCTGAATCTGATTGCCAGACATGCGATAACTGATGTATTTAAAGCGGTCATGAAGTTGACGAACTCAAGCAAGAGTGGCTTTACTATTTTCAGCCTTCTTCATGGCACATGGTTGTCACGAAGAAGTCCTAACAGGAGCCTTGACTTGTTCAAAATATGGATCAGATGTTACAAAAGTAGAGTTTGATGTGTGTGTACAGTGGAACCTCCAACGTTGAACACCAGTTAATAAATGATGTTGACGTTGTTGTAATTCCCCCATAGGCTAGGAGATGTAAAAAAGAGAAATAAAAGTACAGTAATCCCTCGTTTATCGCGGTTAATGGGGACCAAAACCACCCGCGATAAACGAAAATCCGCAAAGTAGCGTCCAATTAACATAAACAGGTAAAAACAATTTTTTTTTTTTTTTAAAGTCGGCAAACGGTCCGCGAGAAGCTGCAAAACAACAGCGAGTCACATAGAGCAACATATACAGTACTGTACTCCATGTATATGTAAAAAAAATAAAATTAAAACATTTTTTTATTTTTTAATATGTTTGAATAAATCCGCGATGCACTGAACCCGTGATAAACGAACCGTGAAGTAGCGAGGGATCACTGTAAAAGAAAGTAAACTACTTATCCTTTGAAATGCCCAATAGAGGCTTAATGGACAGTAGAAATGTGCCACTTGGTGGAAAGCTTCTCTGGACTTTTTTTTTTTAATCTCAGCCATTAGCTGCATGCTATTTGTTAGCATCAGCTTGGTAAGAAAAAACATTTGCGCATTTAATTGATTGTTGTCACCTTCCTTAAAAAAAAAATGTCCAAAGTCATTGGTTCTAAGTTTCCTTACACCAATAATAATACTTATAAGTACCTCACCAAGTACCATCATCTTGACCAACAGTACATACAGTAGTGTAGTAGGTCCAAGTGTTCATCCAAAACAAACCAGAGGTTTTATATTCTAAAACGTTCTCGTAAGCCAGTGTAACATTATGTTCTGTTTTGAACACTTTGCTTAAATCTAGGAGAGTAAAAACTTGACTTGAATAATGATTTAATTAGAACATTAAAAGTGAAATGATTGCACCTCAGTAAAAAATTAAAAACAAAACCTTATAAACATAAACATAAAAATGTAAATGTACTGTACTAAAAAGTTAAATACAACTGAAAGGAACATTCATAGTTTTTTTTTGGCGTACCATTAGAGAGAGGCACACAATTGGTACTAGTACCTCAGTTAAACAGATTCTACCCCAAAATGAAATTGTTCATAAATATAATATATGCAGCATCGGGTAAAATTTTTTTGGTGTTTTCTGAAAAACTACAAAACTGCCAAATTTATTTTGCCATTATTTTAGTGGGGCGGCAATATTTTACTGAGTACTCAGGCCTGTTACAAGCACCATTTTTGGTTTTGTGGTTATCACACACTTTTGCTCTGTGCCATTACTAGTATTCTTCTGTGGTGACATCAGGAAAAAAAAAACAATCATTTAGCGTTTTGCCAAGTTGTTTGACTTTTCAGACATATTTTTTTCCATTCGATCACTTTGTGCATGTTCAACTTTGGAGGTTCCACTGTACCTGCTAACCTGATGCTTCGGTCACCTTTTTGATGACTTTTTCCATGTTCTTAGGCTTGTCTGCAAATGAGATTCAGAGTTTGTCCAGCTTTGAAATTCTTTAAGGCTAATTATGCCCTCCCCCTCTCTTTGCTTACTCATTTCCCCCACATCAAACACATGCACACCCACGCACGCACATACATTCATACCCGTGTCCATCCATACATGCAAATGTAGGAGGCAAGTTGCTGTGCTGCGACTCCTGCCCGGCTTCCTTCCACCCGGAGTGTTTGGAGATGGAGATGCCTGAGGGGCCTTGGTCCTGCAGCGATTGTAGGGCCGGCAAGAAACCTCACTACAAACAAATTGTCTGGGTCAAACTGGGAAACTACAGGTATGTACAAATTAAGGACACGCTTAATGACTAAGGGCCCTTGAGCTAAACATTTTTCCCACCCATGTCATGACAAAATTGGGGTGGATAAATAAACCATTTTAATTCGACAACACATCAATAAAATGCGAAGAAAAACTCATGAGCTTTATGTGAATATGGAGTTTTACTTCATCTCCTACTGAAAGCTAAGAGCTGTGCGTCTATTTGGCTGCATGTTCTCTCTCTTGACACAATATCGCTCTTCTCTTGCAGGTGGTGGCCAGCTGAGATCTGCAACCCTCGCTTGGTGCCATCGAACATCCAGAGCCTTCGTCACGATATTGGTGACTTCCCCGTCTTTTTCTTCGGTTCCCATGACTACTACTGGATCAATCAGGGCCGTGTCTTCCCTTACGTCGAGAACGACAAAAACTTTGTGACTGGTCAGATCAACATCAACAAGACTTTTAAGAAAGGTAAATTAATCAACCGCTGGCTCAGGAACACCTTACCAAAAAAAAAAATAAGACAGACCACAAAATAGGTATCTGCAATGTTGTTGGGGTGTTTCAGCTCTGGAAGAAGCAGCCCGGAGGTTTCAGGAGCTCAAGGCCCAGAGGGAGAGCAGGGAGGCTTTAGAGCAGGAGCGCAACTCTCGCAAACCACCTCCCTACAAATTCATCAAGGTAACATCATGTCAGTTAAAAAATTATAATAACATGGCATCGTTTCTCAGTGATGTCTATTCAGCTCAGTTTCTACTAAATTTTAAAGTTTAAAAGTGTTTTTCATGGCGTGCCATAGATGTCAGCCCCCTGATATTTCTGTGTTCATGTAAACTCTCAATTAATTTGCGCGGCACTTCATACAAAAAAAAAGTCTCTTCATGCTTGCATGTTTAATTTCGGTGTTCTCCGGATTCAAACCCACTTGGTGAGAATACACGTTAGGTTCATTGAAGACTCTAATTTGTCCATAGGAGTGGGGAAAAAAAAAAAAAAAAATATATATATATATATATATATATATATATATATATATATATATATATATATATATATATATTAGAGCTGTCAAACGATTAAAATATTTAATCTAATTAAAAATGCAACTGTCATAATTAACTCAAATGA
>CAAKHF010024125.1:28733-55206 GCA_901007745.1 Hippocampus kuda | reverse complement strand
TCATTGAAGACTCTAATTTGTCCATAGGAGTGGGGAAAAAAAAAAAAAAAAAAAAATATATATATAATATATATATATATATATATATATATATATATATATATATATATATATATATATATATATATATATATATATATATATATATATATATATATATATATATATATATATATATATATATATGTGTGTATATGTGTATATGTATATGTGCCCTGTGATTGGCTGCCGATCAGTCCAGGATCTACCCTACCCGTTGCCCAAAGTTGGCATAGGTCACCTGCGACTAGTGCTGCAGCTATTGAATATTTTTAGAATTATCCTTCTGATTATCCCAGCAACTAATCAAATAAAAATGGATTTTGCGTTATGTGCATGTGGGGTGCAAGTATTATTATAGTATTATTATTACTATTATTATTAGAAATAGTGGTTACGATTGCATGACTGTCCATGTCTAAAGTTACGTGTTGTGTTATATTACCGTATTTTGTGATTTTATGTTAACTTTTCTGTAAAGCGCTTTGTTTCAGCGCCAGTTGTTGTGAAAGCGCTAAATAAATAAAGATGTATTATGATGATGATGATTATAGTTATTATTATTATTAAGCCTGCAGGAGCATTAGTCTGTTTAGAAAAATGATCCAAGGCAGAGGTTTTGCTTACACTTTTTTTTGTAATAAAATGATTCAACTTGTGTGATTAATTGTTGCTGGCATACCTGCAACCCTAATAAAGTGCAGTGGAAGAAATGGCTGAATGGGTAGTCTGGTAAAATTGCTTTTTGCATTGCCTGGTGAAAACGAAGCATTTTTTTCTTGCGCTTTATTGAGTCACTGCTGTTGTAGTATTTTCTGAAGTGGCGTTTTTGATTTCTTGTTTTAGTCCAACAAACCTGTGGGGAAAGTGCACATGCACGTTGCTGACTTATCCGAAATCCCACGCTGCAACTGTCGGCCTGCAGACGAGCACCCGTGCAGCCTCGACTCTCAGTGTCTCAACCGCATGCTGCAGTACGAGTGCCACCCTCAGGTTTGCTGCAATACTTTTCTTTTGAGACAGTGTCAAGTGCCGCCTGTCATCCTCTTCCCGTCCTGGCACAGGTATGTCCTGCAGGAGAGAATTGTGAGAACCAGTGTTTCTCTAAGCGCCTCTACGCAGAGACGGAGGTGATCAAGACAGAGGGTCGTGGATGGGGCCTCAGAACCAACCAAGCTCTGAGGAAGGTAGGTGTCAAGTGTCCCGACAATCCTTTTCTAGGCCTTCAGCGTTAAATCGTCCAACCAGTGCAGGGCGTCACAAAATAACATCCTATCAATCAGAGTCAACTCCTTAAAGCACGGGTGTCAAACTCATTTTAGTCGCGAGTCAATTTGGAGTTACGTCTTCCCTCGGAGGGCTGTTATGACAGTGAAACCACAAAATTATTACTTTGGACACAACAAATGAAGAGATTACTTGTTTTGAAATCAAGTCAATTATAATAGTTTGTTCAATTATTGTTCAAGTGAGTATAAACTGGTTCACAAAAGTATTCCAAAATCTCAATGTTATTTATTACAAGTCAATTTGTCATTTCCGTCCAGATGTTAGCAAAGTTGACACACATGATTTGCTTTTGTGGGCAACATAAAATGACCTTGCGGGCCAGATCTGGCCCCCGGGCCTTGCGTTTGACACCTGCGCTTTAAAGTAACATTTACGGTTGTGGAGGATTAGTTTAATTTCATATTTATTCTAATAACCGTTTTTCACATCCATTCCTATGTAAACATCCTATTCAAATGTGCTAAGTGTCGTTTTCAAGTGAGCGCGCTAGATGTTTTTGCCTCCAGCTAACCCGGGCCCAATAAATGACAACACGTTGTTTTCCAAACTGTGAAGGTGTTTAAAGAGAGGGCACATTACTCAAGTAAAAATAAAATGTTTTCTACAGGGTGACTTTGTGACCGAGTATGTCGGAGAAGTCATCGACTCGGACGAGTGTCAGCAGCGAATTAAACGCGCCCACGAAAACCACGTCACCAACTTCTACATGCTAACCCTTACTAAGGTAAAGGCATTGTGAAAACAACAAACGTTCCTCTCAACCTACGTTGTCTTAATGTGCATCTCTGCACACTTCAGGATCGTGTGATCGACGCTGGTCCAAAAGGGAATTCTTCCCGGTTCATTAACCACAGCTGCAGCCCCAACTGTGAAACCCAAAAGTGGACGGTCAATGGCGATGTCCGCATTGGACTCTTTGCTCTCTGTGATATCGAGGCTGGTGAGTTAACTTCCATTACTTTCAAGGAAAGTCATTCTGGAAAATATGTAAGTAGGACACATTATTGTTTGATGTTTAGGATAGGAGGGGTCCAGGGGCGGAGTCCAAATTTTAGTACCTGACTTCAGATCGGTACGGTATCCAGGTCAGAGGAGTTTAATGAAATGCCTTCCGTCTGCTGTCTGTGTTCAGGCACCGAGATGACATTCAATTATAACCTGCACTGCGTGGGCAACAGAAGAACATCTTGCCACTGTGGATCAGACAACTGCTCAGGTTTCCTCGGGGTGCAGCCGACTGTAAGCGCGCATTCCATCCAGTCCCTATTAGAGCACAAAATCGCTTTCGGTATCATTTCATTGTCGAGTGACTTTACCCTCCAGAGTGCTGTGGTGCAGGAGAAAGAGGAGAAGGCCAGAAATGCCAAGCTGAGGCAGAAAAAGCGGAAGCTGCGGCTGGAGGGCAAACACATGCACGAGTACTTCTGCTTTTGCTGCGGAGAGGGAGGAGAGCTGGTGATGTGTGACAGGAAGGAGTGTCCCAAGGCGTACCACCTCCTGTGTCTCAACCTCACCAAGCCGCCATATGGTGATGATGAAAATCTTTCAATTGAACAGTTTTTCCAATTAAGCGAAAGCGTGTTGCCTGAGATCGTCTAATAAAGTGCAGAATCTTTACATTTGTTCATTTCATGTCCATTCTGTGGACCAAAGTATGTAGATGTTTGTCCAACATACCCTAAAGTACTGTCATGGAGGTGCGAGGTCACTAACAGCACTTTGTGTGCAGCGATGGCTGTTTGAAAGTGCTCTATAAATACAGTTGACTTGACTTGACTAACGTTCCACCCGAGAGATTTTTTGGCGACCATTATCTGTTTTAGTTTACTCCACTGAGGTTTGGTGTCAGGAACACCGCTTTTAAATTCAATCCAAGCAGACTTTAACACACCATCATGTTTTCCAAACGTTTCGTGAGTCATACTGTAATTTACCTGAGAAAAATCTCATGACACATCATCCAACAAAAATCCATCCATCCATTTTCCGATCCGCTTTATCCTCACAAGGATGGCAGGGGGTGCTGGAGCCGATCCCAGCTGTCTTCGGGCAGTATGTGGGGGACACCCTGAACCGGTTGCCAGCCAATCGCAGGGCACACACAGACGAACAAAAATCCACGCTCACACTCACACCTAGGGACGATTTGAAGTGTTCCATTAACCTGCCATGCATGTTTTTGGAATGTGGGAGGAAACGGGAGTACCCGGGGAAAACTCACATGGGTACGGGGAGAACATGCAAACTCCACACAGGAAGGCCGGACACCATATGTTATAGATAAAGCGCAACATGCTATATGTGTACACCATTTGCCATTTTGTTCAAATGTTTTCATTTTTCGGGAAAAGTACGATAAGTAAGACGAATTTGAATTGATTCAGAACTAATTCGTCAATGACAACACGGACGGCAAACGCAGATTTTTTTTCACGATGGTCCATTTCAGTCAGGTGTTGTGGTGCATCACATTCATCCTGACAGTTTTTGCAGTCGTGTCGCTTGCCCAAATGATTTTGGAGAGGTGATGCATCTTAACTGTTTTCTTGCCCACAGGTCGTTGGGAATGTCCCTGGCACGACTGCAGTATCTGTGGCACGCCGGCCTCATCTCTCTGTGACTTCTGCCCTCGCTCTTTCTGCCCGGACCATGAGGCGGGGGCGCTTACCGCCTCTTCGCTGGAGGGCCGCCCCTGTTGTTCCAGCCACAACCCCCTCAGTCCCTTGGCGTCCAGCCCCAGCTCCGCTCAGCCGCCGCCGCCGCCGCCTCTGTCTTCTTCTCTGAGCCCCGTCACTGTCAAAGAGGAACCGCAGGGAGATGATGTGGCGCCTTCGTTACCTCGTTCCCTGTAAAATGCACTCCGGGCGCGCCACCCACCTGTGCTGAATAAAGGGAATATAACATTTTTGGATTTTTTTTTTTTTTTTTAAATTATTTTATTTTTTTTGTCGGACCTTCGGGGCCGAGACATTGTTGAAGAACTCCTTAAGTGGCAAGCGCAGTGAGATTGGAGCAGCGTGGGACGAGGACGTGCGCCATTCTCCGCTCCTCTGGCTGTAAAACATCACTAACACACGACAGCGACAAGATCCCGGACCAACACCTTGTTTTGTTCTCCCGTCGGATAATCCCCAAGTGTTGTCAGTAGCCGTCCCTTTGAAGGAAATGAGGTGGCGGGAGGTGACGCCATGCCGCTCCTCCTCTTGTTTAC
This sequence comes from Hippocampus kuda, assembly GCA_901007745.1. NCBI lineage: Eukaryota > Metazoa > Chordata > Actinopteri > Syngnathiformes > Syngnathidae > Hippocampus > Hippocampus kuda. The sequence continues at coordinate 50,666 of CAAKHF010024125.1, read as the reverse complement.
CTGCTGTACACCGCGGCTGGCGTCTTACACACTCCCACTGGCCCCCGACACCGTGACCCGTCGTCGTATCGCGTTCCTCCCCTTTCTCGTTGACAAACCGGAGGGGCAACACTTTTGTGCAATTTTTTTTTTTTTTTTTTTAGGACCACACTACATTCCAACATTCATTTAACCATGTTTTTTGATATACTTATGGCTATAGATGAATATAATTATATACGTATCTATGTTTGTTAATGTTTACAGGCAGATTTTTTTTTTGTTCACTTCATCTCGGTGAGTGGTGTATTTCTTTGTTTCGATGTTGCGCAAACCTCCTTGTGAAAATCGTCCTATTAAGGTGAAATACTGTATAATGATATATAAGCGTACTGGTATAACATTACACAAGTACTTGTGACTTTTTGTTGGCTCATTTATGTGTACATAATTGGATCATGATATTGTAAAGTACTTAGCAACAGGGAGGCATGGAGCCCAGCCTCCACACTTGATTTTTCACACAACAGATTTTTTTTTTTTTAAATATAAAAATATGTTCCACATTTTCTCTGAGCGGTTGTCATGCTCAAGGGGGGGAGGGGCAGCCAGTGAGCACTGCTATCTGAGTATCGTTAATCAGCCTTAAGGAATAACTTCAGTTCCGTTGCGGCTGTCGGAACTACTGCCCAGATGCATTTCAATGATGTTTGTGTACTGTGACCTTTTTTTTTTTTTTTTGATGTTGTTTGCCAAAACTTCTCTGAAAAGCACTTTCACACGCCTTGTCATTACACTATTTAGTTAGGTCACACATATACAGAAATGTGTATTAAAGGAACGTTAAGTGTTTTGAAAATGGATACCTCTTCTTCTGGTACTAACATAAGAATTTAAAATGTGTTGTGACAAAAAAAAAAAAACATTTTGGGGGTAGGGGGCAAAATTTGAACAACTGCCAACCTGGTGTTGAAGAAATTGTGAATTAGTTTCATGACACACAGTCCAGTAGAGTGTACAAAATACAACCTGTACAGTGTTTTTAAATTGCTCATCTGTCAAAATCTTTTGTATTTATTGCACCACATTTTATACTAATTGCTTTGTCAAACACCGGTGCAGTATCCCCTGTTCCCACCGTGTGACATTTAAAAAGGAAAAAAAAAAATCCGATGGGGTTCACGTATTATACCTGTAATTAGTGCATTGTTTTTGTTTTTGTTTCCTACATAGGTGTAATGATTCCACATTAGCCGCTGCTCATGTGTGGTGACTTGTCACTGTCACTGTATTTGCTGTTGAAAGCAGTTCAGTATTGGAATGTTTATCGTCACGCCTCAGCCTTGATCATGCTCCCCGGGTTTTAGGGTATTTTGTTTGTTTTAACCTCGCTCGCTGACACTTAAGTTGGTGTCAATGCACAACGACTTATTTAGGAAATTTCACTTACGTAAAAGGGTTTACAAATGGGGGGGGGCATTTAACAACTTAATATTTGGACAAAGTATGGCTCTCGGTTAAGTCAGATGCACCCTATCGCCATGTTCTTTTTCCGCCTACGTGTGTAACATTGTCTCATTTGTCGACCATTTCCCTCGGTGATGTAAAGTGCCATGAAAAAGTATTTGCCCTCATGTTAAATTCTGATATATATTTATATTTTGCATCGTTAAATGTGTTCGATCATCAAACAAGTGTCATTATCAGGCAAAGAGAAACCAAGTGGATGCAAAATGCAGTTTTTAGGGAAAAAAAATTCAAAGCTGCTGAGGTTTTTACCTTGGAACACTGCCATTGATGTTATTTTTGCACTCCTCTTCCTTATTGTTGAGTCATGAACACTGACTCTGAGGGGAGGGAGGTTAGCAGGTTTTTTCTTTTTTTTTTAAATGTTGTCCTAGGTTCCATTGGAACCTCCTTGATGAATCGTTGCTCTGCTCTTGGGGTAACTTTTGTAGGCTGTTTACTAGTTTCATGGTTGTACCTTTTGTTGATCGTAGCTCTCACTGTGGTTCACCGAAGTCCGAATGCTTTAGGAATGACTTTGCAACCCTTTCCAGTCTGATCGACGTTTTACTTCATTTCGTATCTATTATGTGTACTGTATTTCTTTGGATTGTGGCATTTTGTTGCAGCATTTTAAAAAAAAACTTTTGGCCAACTTAATTTTGTCAGACAGAATGGATGGAAGGGTTCTATTTAAGTGAACAGCTCTCCAAAAAAATGTGATTAGGCACAGTTAATTCACGAGTTAACAAGGGGAGCAAGTCCTTTTTCCACAGAGAGTCAGGTAGCTTTGAATATTTGTTTCCCTTAATAAATTAAATCACCATAGTCAGCTCAGCAAGACTGAGGACACCATTTAAAAATGTCATTTTATTATCTTTTGTGTGATAAGCGGGGGAACTATGCAAAAAAAATATAATAATAATTTGAGAAGAGAGCAAGTAATTCACAGCACTGTACATGATGCATTTCCCCCCAGTGCTTTCCTCTCAACTTAGTCATCTGTTATCCAGGCACTTTTCACACTCAAGCATGTCACCACCCCAAACTTGAATGTTATTATTTATTTGTGTGTTATTTTAAGTGTGGACCACAGGCATTTTTTGTTGTTGTTGGTGAATCATAATGGCGTGACTGGGCTTTGCCGTTTCAAGGTGACTGTTAAGTTGAACTGCACGTTTGAATCTTAAAATGCCTCATCACAGCACAATTTCTATTTCTTTGTTATACTTTTCTATCATAAAGGCAGCGGCCTTTCCCCCCCATCCACTCCCCACATGCGGATTGCATGATGTCGCTCAGTGCCATTTTGCCCTCTCTGCTGATACAGTGGCAGTATTAGAACGCTTAATTTCTGTGTTGCATCATTTCGTGTTACTGTACTTCACAAAAATAGTGTTTTGTTTTTTAGTGCCATTATTTTGTGAAAAGCCCCCCCAGCATGTTTGTTCCTTTGTAAGTGACCCTTGAAGCTTCAGACTTACTTTTCAAAGCATCATGGAATCCTTTTTTTAAAATCTATTCTAACAACTAGAATCAGACACCCCTCTCGTGCTTTAAAATTTGCATTCATTGCTGGCTGTTGTTGAGTTTTTGATTGACAGGCAGTCACAGAGAAGAATTGGTGTTGTGCTGAATAAAAACTCACTGGCAAAGCACTCAATTGTTTTTTCTAGTAGAATGACGTTGATTTACTAACTGGGGTCATATCTATCTCTCTTGGTGTTGCTTCAATGAAAAACGTGGATGAACACGACCATCATGTTGATTACTGTTCAACCTGTGTTACTGCATATTGTTGGCGAACCTGTAAATAGCCTTGCATTGTATTTGCATAGAATCATGTTACTGTGGCGTGCTATTTTTATTTTATTGCTTTGCTTGTACAATTCCGCTTCTAAATGTCTGTGACTGTTGGGAAGACACTCTTTTTGTACATGACCGTCTTTTTATTTGAAAATATGACTTCTGTCCTTTTTTCATTCAAAAGTTGAGTTGGAAGAGTTCAGACATGCCTGAAGTTTGACTTTAATAAAGCTGTACTCTGTCTCAGTGAAACATGAGTTTTGTGTCGTCTTTTAAATGTGCTGTAAAACCAACAAAGCATGGAGACTTATCTAATTGTTTTTTTTGGAGATGTTTTGAAACATTCACTTATCTTAGCAGGAAGATTCACAGTTGTGAACGCACTTGCGTATTACTGTTGAAAAAGTAGGGTTTTTTTTTATTATATTGACAATGTTTAGAACGGGTTTTTTTTAATCGAAAGCGTTGCTTCATTCAAAATGAAATGTTTCATTTAAATACGGAATTTACATATTTAGTCACTCATTATACACCATTATGTGAGCTGTGATAAATACAATAAAGTAAAACAAATTACATTGATCAACTGAAATTAATTTGCGGTATGTTGAATGAATTGATAATTATTATCATAAGTATGACTACACTCCCACCCAACATGAAATATTGATTCTCTTCCCACATTCAGATCACATCTCAAAACACACCAATTTAAAATCGCATACTCAGTTTAAATTAATCTCTCCTTTTATTATTTATAATTTTATCTGTAGGTTTATTGTTCTTGTTTTGATTGTAAGGTGTCCTTGAGTGTTTTGAAAGGCGCTTAGAAATGACGTATTATCATTATTACAGGTTTTTAAAAAAATAATAATAATAATAATAAAAATAAATTATTACAGTAACATCAAATGTTAGGGAGATCACCCACTACAAAATTATAAACGTGGTATCCCTTAGTATTAATGAAGGATATGTACTTTGTGACAAACTACACGACTTCAATTACACTTTACGTGACGTGGCGTGTTGAATCCATGTTTCAGAAAAACAAAGTTATTTCAATACCATTTCCGTCTGTCAAAACAAATCGAGTTTGCGGGTGCCGTTAAAAATGTAGTAATAGATTTTATACGTGGGGATCGACATATGAGGTATATAATTCTGTGAATATTTACTAAATGACTGACACCATTTATTTGAATCTCAAATATTCTATGATTGTCGAATCCAATTCAGACTTACCTTTACATTTGAAAAGCGTAGAACGGATGTTTTGTGCAATCTTCATGACGTGCACATTGGCTGCGTTGGATGGAGTGTCTCTTCAGTCTCAAATGAGAGAAGATGCTGCAGCCTCTTTTTACAATAGAACTGGCGTTGTCGTGAGGACAGCGAAATAGGAAAGCTTTCTAATTGAAGGTGAGTTGTAAACCGTTGTGATATTCGTGACAGGCCGACAGTCATCTTGCATGACAGATGTTTCATCCAGCTAGCTTAGATGCTAACATCTCTTTCATATTTAGAGACAGGCGATGCTAGGTGTTGTCATGTTTTGTCAGGGTGGTTGGTTGCCATATGTTACTTTTTGATCTCTTAATAGCGTCGTGGCATGCGGAGGTGTAATTTAAACACGGCTACAATACGGTGGGTAATAGATACAATGACAACTATGGACACTTGTTTTTCTAAATGTGTTAAAAGTGATCAATACTGTTGCGTCTGCTTCTTTGTCGAATTAATTCATTGCGAAGTTTAGATCCTATGTGGATGGCTTTGATTATTGCTGTAGGCTATACTGTACGACTAAAATGCAGTGAATCCGATTGAACTGAAGTGCCAACCTAGCTGACTTGGGGCCAAACTCCATTTTGTGTCTATGTTAGAATTACTGCCCAAAAATCCCCCCAGTAAAAAACATGTCAGACTCTTGAGTGTGCCAAGGGGAAATTATCCAATGTAACTCTCAATAATAACTGTCAATAATTATTTTTTTGACAACAAGGGATTGTCGAGTATCAGATGTTACTTATTGAGGTGTTACCAGACTTACTTCTTGGTAAACGTGAAGGCTGCTGATACCAGCCACAGATACCGAAGGCAAAATTGATTTGGAAGATATAGTTTAACATTGATTTTTCTGTATGTTAACCTGCAGCTTTTAGGGTGACATAAATCGGGAGGTGATGTGCTACTTTGACTGAAGTCCACATCGACAGACAAAATGAAGAGGAGGCTGCTTCGTGGGCTGCTGTCAGAAATCTGCATCCGCTTGGCACTCTTCGTGGTTTTTCTGTAAGTCCATTCCATCCTGTGTATCCCTTAGAATTCGTGATTTAAATATCGGATGAGCGGTTAATCTAGGGAAAGTCAACCCTAAAATTTTCTTAACAATATGTTCTATGCAACCCTGCTAGTCTGTCTAAACACGGCGTTCTAATTAATAGTGTGTGTTTAGAAAATAATTGAAGCAGCTTAATCTTCTCGTTTGTATCCATCTCAGGAGTGGTCATTTTGCCACTCTCAACTGGAAATTACATCATCGGACACACACTACTAATTACTACTACTACTACTACTTCTACTACTTTTACTAAATAGTGCACAAATACGTTGTAAAGTTTATTAAATGTAAAATTGTTACACTGGTGATTAATTGGAAATATATTATTTTGTCACAAGCATATTTTCAGAGTTGTTGGTTATAAAAGAAAGGGACCGTTTCTGTTTGAGGCTCCACTAAAGCAAAGATTATTGGCATAAAAGTCACTTTTGTGCATAAAATATATATCTTCACAAAAACCTTGTTTTCTGTGGGTATTTTTGTTTTGTTTTGTTTTTTGTTTTTGCTCGTTTCATAAATGTGTGATTTAGGTGAAAACAACCCATTTTCCACTGCTGATTACTAAAAAATGTAAAGCAATGCTTTGTTTTGTTGTTTTACCAGATTTGGGGCAACCTGGACCCTGGTAAAACAACATGAAAGCATACTGTAGTCTGATATAAAGCATATGACACTCACCACTGGAATGTAAATTAGACGTAGAGCATCATCTGTATTGAACCAGTTGTGCTTCATTCCCTCAGCGTGACAGAGCAGCTTCCACCTTTCTACCGTGAGATCCAACCAGAGGAGATATGGTTGTATAAATTCCAACGAGTGGAGCAAGATCATGTCCCGACATCGCTCATGTTTGTAAGTAACGTGAAAGTTGTATATATTTTCGTTATTAACCCGTTTTTAGTTTATACTGTGCCTCTTCTTTGCCACACCAGAGCATTGCTGTCTTCACGCCACTAATTGTCATCCTGGTCTTCACCATCCTGACGAAGCCAGACCGAGGCGACGCCAAGGAAGCATCACTGGGTGAGAAACATGTGACTGTTGTCAGAATACAGGAGCATCTTGACTGATGAGTTGAATTTGTTTCGTGATGAGGCTCCTAACTTAATTCAGTCCTGGATACAAAATAGGGGTGAACAATTAATAAATTCAGACATCACAGTGTAGTAGAAATAGTAGAAATGGGTCTTCCAGTTTCTTATTTGCTAATGTATCTGAGCCATGAGGCTTATAAGGCACTGCACTTGTTAAGCTGCTGTTTTTTTTCCCCTTCATTGCCACCTTCTGTTATCCAGCCGTGACGTTGACGCTGGTGCTGAACGGTGTTTTTACCAACATCATCAAACTTGCCGTCGGCAGGTAAAACGGTGCAAATGAGAACACTGTTGGCAAACTAGAGGCGAATAACACTTTTTTTCTGCATCAGGCCAAGGCCAGACTTCTTCTATCGCTGTTTCCCAGACGGTCAGATGAACCTGGAGCTACGCTGCAACGGTGATCCAGACGTGGTCATGGAGGGAAGAAAGAGTTTTCCCAGCGGACACTCTTCATGTGAGACATAATAACATGCTCTTTATAGAATCTAGGGCTTAACAATCCAAATTCTAAATCGACTTTGTAATGTCAGGTCACCTTTAAGTCAAGATACCACTGTATTTGTATTTGTGTTGGGGGCAGGGGGACGTTATCCAGGTCAATGTGAAAGAGTGTATTTAATGTTTGTCCTTCACTATTCTCTTTCTAGTTGCTTTTGCAGGGCTGGGCTTCACAGCACTTTACATCGGCGGAAAGCTGCGATGCTTCAGTGCAGTTGGTCAAGGCAGGGCTTGGCGACTTTGTGCATTCCTCACCCCTTTAATTGTAGCGCTGACCATTGCCCTTTCCAGAACCTGCGACTACAAACACCACTGGCAAGGTCAGTCTGAGGCTCCATCTTCCTTACTATGAATGAAATAATAAAGGAGTGTTGCGATGACTTAATAAAAAAAGGCACAGGGTTTATAAATTAATTATGAATAGGTTTATTGTAACTATTGCTCTATAGATGCTCACTGTTTGCCAAGCAGGACTTGCCTGGGACACTCCATGGTCATGGTCATCAGGTTGCAAAATAGCATCTCTCCAGTAACTACTTAACATTACACGACTGAAATCGTGACTCTCCAGTTCCAAAGTCCCATTTGTTACGGATGAGCTGCTGCTGCCCAATGTAATGATGTGTAGCAGTTAATGAAAGCCTCATAAAATCTTAACAAACTGCCACTTTCCACACCCGTTCTGGAAGGGAACCGACCAATTTGAGCAATCCCTTCAGAAGCTTAGTGAAAATAATTTCACGCGGTATGTCCTTTAGGGGGCTGCATGGTATGGTGGTGATTAGCATGTCTGCCACTCAGTCAGAAGATCTGAGTTTGAATTCCTATTGGAGCATCTTTTGTCATTTTCTGCGGGTACGCCAGTTTCTTCACATCTCCTAAAGTCATGCTTCTTAGAGTAACCGATGACTCTGAATTCTCCTTAGGCTTGAAAGTGTGTGTGAATGGTCGTTTGTCTCTATGTGCCCTCTGACTGACTGTGCTCCAGTTCCGTTACGACCATCATGACCCATTGACCTTATTGTCTTGCTTGTAGATGTGCTCGTGGGCTCTCTGCTAGGCCTAGCCTTCGCCTGGCTGTGCTACAGGCAGCACTACCCTGCGCTTCACGAGGACAACTGCCACCGCCCTCTGAGTCAGGGAGAGCTTGTCCCTGCCGCACAGCAACACAAGCTATCCAACTCCAACTACATCCTGCCCATGTAAAACAGCTGCCCCCACGGTTTATTTTTTGTTGTTGTTGTGGTGCTGTTGTAAAATCATGACTCCCATTATGGGAAATGTATTTTAGGTAAGCCTGACACGTGAGGTGTTTTCTTTACGAAAAGGGCGCTTTGAATTGGAGAAAATAATAGCATTCTGAAAGCCTATCGAAATTCTTTGCCTTCGTAACAAAAGACATTTTTCATGCGTTTTCCCACTCATTGGTCATGCTTTCACACAGCAACGTGGCATCCCGCAATCCAGATAATTCAGTGTGTGATGTCAGTTAAGCCCTTTTCACACTGCACTTAACAGTCGCCGAACCCACTCTTTGTGTGTGCGATGAGGGGGCGGAGCACCATGGAATGCAACGCTGCTGGGTGGTGTGGCAGAAGGACATCTGCTCTGTGCGGAGCGTTGGGACACATGAGAGATGATCTGGGGGCACAAGTTGAGGTCACTGCTCATTGATCAGTCTGAAATATACCTTGAAGCGGTCTTGGTGGAGCTATACCTCACGAACAAGATCAAAGTCTTTAATTTGTGCCGGGCCATTAGTGAAGGATGTACCATTCTTTTTTTTTGTTGTTGTTGTTTATTCTGTTGCTTGTCTGCTCCTCCTCCTCCCATTCCTAAAAAAGAGCGAGGACTATCTTTTACAACAATGAAAGATACATCTTGTCGCCATGTGGTCAACTTCTCGCTGCCCATCTTCAAAACCCTCCTCAAAACTCACTTGTATTCTTTGGCATTCGACTCAGCATGACTTATGACTTAGATTTGTTCTCGGTTTTACTGTTTGGTGCTTTCTACCGTCTTTATTACCGATTTGTTTTACTGTTTATCATACATATGTTCAATTGATCTATGTACAGCACTTTGTATGCAGCGATGGCTGTTTGAAAGTGCTCTATAAATACAGTTGACTTGACTTGACTTAAACCAGCGTCAGCATTTCCAAATATGGGCACCTTAGCAACCGGGTTGCAGTCATCTTGCACTGCTGACGTGCAACCCTTTCACACTGAATTGAGTGCATTGTGAAAAGGGCTTTACAACTGCTTTTGATGCGACTGGGCAGGAGAAGTGACTGTCAGGTGTCAAACTTCGCACGCGCCACTTTCCTGCTATGTTCTGGCGCTAATCCTACCTCCAAAGGCCATTCATTGGCACCGTTTAAACAGAACAGCGAGATCTAGAAAAGGTGATTCAAAGTCGTGCTATTATTAAGTTGACCAAAATTGAATAATTTTATGTAAAAATGCCAGGTTGCATAGGAGCTAAATTACCTTTTAATTAGCATATTTAATGTTAAATTATGATCTTGTTACACCTGTGTGACAACACAGTTATTCCTGACATGGTCTGGAGATGAAAATGGCTGTTGGCTGTGGTCCATCCAGCAAAGGTTGAGCCACTCACCCTACATTCTTCAGATGTAGTCACAATTTTTTTGTACAGTTGTCAAACACTACAAACTCAATTCCAACTACATGGTCCAACTACGATACTTGCCACTCTGGTGATAAAAAGAAGGGACGTCAATGAAACCTTGCCAGGTGATGCTGCTTCTGTTGGTCAGGGTTTTAATCCTGTTTATATCACAGAGTGATGTGGTTTTTTGTTGTTGTTTATTTGTTTGTTTATTTTTTGGGGCTCTATGATAAGTTGGTGGTGTTGACAAAAGAATCAGGCAAACCTCTTTTGTGTTTTTGTGTGAAATCAGCCAAAGTCTTGCAGGGTATAAGCACTTTTGCTCGCCGCTCTGAATACAGCTCAACTCCGCTGATCACAGAGTCTTTCAGACCAAACTTGGCCCGGATTTTGTGCCTTTTTATTTCCAACATTGTCCTGTTTGTGAAATGTATACTGCTTTTCATTCCATTTTTGTTCTCTAACTTCAGGTTTGTCTGGTTTTGACATAGTCAAATGATTACTCAAATGTGACATGATAGTTTTCTTACAGGGAAAAAAAAATTTAGATTTTTTTTTTTTTTACTCAGTACACAATTGGGATATCTTAATGGAAAATTATTTACCATTTACAGTATACGTAAATTACATAATTCCACTACAGCAGTTATGAGCGACTGTTCCAAATTTGGGACACGTAGGAGTTGGACTTGAATTTTCAATGTTTGTTTGCCCAAAATGTGATCATGTTAAAACCACGGGTCCTTTGACTAGTTTGTTAACAAAAATAGTAGGCACTGAAAATCCTGCATGTTTCTTCATGTATATTTATAAAAACAACACTTAACTCTTATTTTGTGAGGAGGATGTTAAAATGTAAACATTGTTTAGTTATCTGAAAGGTTGTTACCTTCTCTTTAATCAGATTGTTGCTGATCTCTCCTGATACTGTTTTGTCTAGTACAAGTGCTTAGTGTTATTTTTATTGTCGGCACATCTTTGTTTTGTCTCGAAAGGACCATTGAGCAACCATGAACTCTGATTATGCTGTGATTTCATTTGGTCAAATTAAATATTTCTACAGAAACTGTGCATTGTCTTTTGTCAGATTGCTTGTGTTATGAATAGCTGTGTAGTTATGATACTGGCAAAACCAAGTTTGAAGGAAGAAATTGTAGTTATTCAACCTTTTGGTGACATTGTACTGTATATACAGTACTGTACTATTTACTGCTACTGTACATTAGCCTATGTTCATTTCATCCATTTTCACGCCTCTGGGAAGTTGACTTGAGAAAGGAGTAATTCGAGTTACGAGCATGGTCACGCAAGGAATTGAACTCCTAAATCAAGGCACCACTATCGTTCATTGGGCTGCGTCGTAGCCTCAAAACGTTCCTGTCAGTAAACGGTGTACTTTTCTCCGTTTTCTCGTTTTGCGCAGTCCTCTCATCTTTCGGTTTTGGTGAGGGACGCGTCATGCTCCTGACGTACGACTCCTTCCCCTTTCCTGATTGGTTACGCGTGACGCAGGCTATTGGCGCCATATTTCCAAACAGTGTAGCGGCTGTCTGTCGTCTGTCTCTTCGACACAAAATCTAAAAATTCTCCTTCCCTGTCGTTTTCGTGACATATGATCCACTTTGGCCCGTCGTTTTCGTGTCGAGGACTCTACGCCAGCGTCGTTTATCTCCCTCCAGGATGTTTGTCACGGACATTCGGAAAGAATTTTATGAAGCTGTTGCCGACCAGGTAGGTTGAGCGAACCATAACATTAGCTCCCTGCTTAGCTAACCATCCACTGCACATTGGTAACATTGTCGATCTCTCCTTCAGAGAGTTGCGCTCCTGGTGGCGTCAGATATCGATGCTCTTTGCGCCTGTAGGATCCTTCAGGTAAGTTAGCGGTCCTGTTAGCAAGCATACTATAGTTCGTTGTTATGGCGAGTTTGGTTCCACTTTGGCAGAAATTTAATGACGATCACGTTCACCTATGTCAAAAGCTTTGGTTTAATCCAGAGGCAGAGCAACAACCGGCCATTTAATGTCTCTTAAGACATTTTTACGAATATTTACACTTAAACTTATATACAGACACACGCGCCCGATTGTTCTGTGGCAGTGGTTCGAAAAATGATAAAATGAGACAGTGGAACGAGTAAAATTGGACAAAGCAGTGACAAGCCTACAGGGAATGTAAAATGAGAGCCGCAACTTGGAACCTAGCGAAACGTAGCAAACTGTGATTTTTGTTCTGTGTACAGTACACCACCAGCAATTTTAAATTTGTGGTTTCACTATTATAAACAGCTTGTGGGCAACCACATCTACAATATTGCCAGCTATGAAAACAAGTTGCAGTTTTCGTTTTGGGAAAGTGCAACCTCAATAATTTTCTCTCCTTTTGAGGAAATAAATGTACACAGTGTAAATTATGATATAAAAACACTAATACTGTACTGGCATTTCATGTTTTAGCTTCATCTCAAACAAGGTCAGGAGAGGCGGTTTACATCCCAGCTTTCCGCAGCCTACTTTTGGGTCTTGACCGACCAGTGGAGAATTATCATGTTAAATATTGGTATATATATTTTTTCTTCATCAGGCCTTGTTCCAGTGCGACCAGGTTCAGTATACCCTTATACCAGTGGCGGGGTGGCAGGACCTTGGCACTGCCTTCCTCGAACACAAAGACCAAGTATGAAGCTCCTCAGACAATAAAGGATTCACTGACTTAAGATAATCTTGTATACAATAATTGTCTATTTTTATTGCAGTTTAAATACTTTGTCCTCATCAACTGCGGCGCCAACGTTGACCTTCTTGAGTTGCTGCAGCCGGACGATGACTCCATCTTCTTCATTTGTGACACTCATCGGCCTGTAGATGTGATTAATGTCTACAATGACACTCAGGTGATGGATAATGGCTTCATAGTGTTGTCCCTTTGATAAATCCCTTGAGTTTGGGAAAGAGGAACAAGTCACATGGAGCCAGGTTGTGTGAATAGGAAGGTTGCTCCAGCTCAGTGATGTTCTTCTTGGCCAGGAAGTGTCCAATGTCCAGGGTATTATGAGCAGGAACGTTGTCACGATGAAGCACCCATGAATTGTCACAACTCTCGCCTCTTCTCACGCATAGAAGGACGTGAACGTCTCAAGAGCTCTGTGTGGATGTGCTGGTTGATTGTCTGGCAAGGGAAAACTCATAGTTTCAAATATATCTTGTGACACTAGTCCTGGAAATTTTCTGACACACCTTGTACCGGTTGTCTGCCCTTTTAGCCCAGTCAGCTGGAATAGGCTCCACCTCACCTAATGTGAAAAAGCATGGAATTATCGATTCTTAACATTTGTTTGTTCTTTCTCTGAAGATAAAATTGCTGATAAAACAAGACGATGACTTGGGCGTGCCATCCTATGATGAAATATTTCGAGATGACGATGAGGATGAAGAGGGAGGAGACTCTGGAAATGAAAGCGACGAAGGCACAGAGCCATCTGGCAAGCGAAGGAGATTTGATGAAGTATGGCGTTTTATTTTTTAAAAAGTATACATAGTCAAACAAACTGTTCAATGTGTGTTTTTTTTTATGCAGGGGTCAGTCGAGAGGAGAATCGAGAGACAACGTGAGAAGAGGGAGTGGGAAGCACGAAGGTAAACCATCGATATTAAGTCACCTTGTTTGCTGCTTAAAGCAGGATATTAGCATTCATGCTTTGCTTTAATCATAGGAGGGAAATCCTGTTTGACTACGAGCAGTATGAATACCATGGAACATCTGTGAGTGAACAGAACTGGACGCAGCACCTATTAGAGCAAATGACACTTTTTTTGAGAAAATAGAGAATAATCTTTCCTATTTTAGGCAGCCATGATGTTTTTCGAGCTTGCCTGGGTGTTGACTAAAGACACTAAAGACATGCTCTGGTAAGTTGTCAATTGTTTTTTCTTTTACTTATAAACAATACTTTATCGACATTTAATGTTTTTTTTACAGGTGGGCCATCATCGGGCTGACTGATCAGTGGGTTCACGATAAAGTCACACAGTGAGAAATGATCCCCTTTCAATCAATAAACAGCTGCTGTAGCGTCAGAGTTATTTTTATTTAATTCATAAATATAAGTAGAAATATAAAGTGTCTCAGTGAATCTTTGATTGGTGGAAAACTTATTTGAGCAGCTCAATTTGTTCATATTGATACTCGACGCTGGTTTATCAGGGCTGCGCTTTAACATATTCTGTTTCGTCCGTTAGTATGAAGTATGTCACCGACATCGCCACCATGCAGCGGCACGTCTCCCGACATAACCATCGAAACGAGGATGAGGAAAACTCTCTTTCCATCGACTGCATGAGGATCTCCTTTGAGTATGAGTATCCTGTCATCTGAGGGCATCTGACAAGTTTTATATTTCACTCCAAATGATCACAAAAGATCTGTCAGCTTTTTTGTATTCGTTTTGGGGGTGTTGTACGGCCGTGCAGAGAAAGAGGCTCGATCAGTCGTATCCAAGTCATTTCCTGCCTTAACCTTCTGCTTCAGCCTTCGCCTGACCCTTTACCAGCACTGGTCTCTGTACGAGAGCATCAGTAATTCATGTTACACCTGTTGCCACTTCAAGCTGTGGACGCTAAACGGCCAGAAGAAACTACAGGAGTTCCTGGCTGACATGGGGTAAGAGTACACCAGGGAATGCAGATAAGCTTGCAAAGTGAATATTGGTGTCTTGAGGTTGGTCTTTTGTACCAGGCTGCCTCTGAAGCAAGTGCGGCAAAAGTTCACCTCCATGGACATGTCCATCAAAGAGAACCTGCGGGAAGTCATTGAGGAGTCTTCCAATAAATACGGGTGTGGATGTGGTGAAGATTAAACACTTTTTTTTATTATTGTCACTGACTCATTGAGGGATCACTAACAAGTTTACGCTTTGACAGAATGAAAGACATCCGCATACAGACATTCGGTGTCCACTTTGGCTTCAAGAACCGTTTCCTGGCCAGCGACATGGTGCACGCTACCACCGCTCTACTTGAGAGCACAGAGAAAGACGAGAATGAGACAGACAACTTCATCAAGGCTCTGGACTCTCTTTCAAGGTGTGACCCTGGAATGTGTTTATAGCGGCTCCTCCGTTTTCAAAGGAGCTCCCATGCCACTGGTGGCGACATAACCCAAATGTGTTTGTCGTCGTAACGCACTGTTGTCTATCACTAACACCGTAGTCAAGTCACGTTTTAGGTTGAAAAATAATTAAGGTATATCAGAGACATTCAATGGGCCGGAGAGTGAGGGATTCTTTTCCAAAAAAGCATTTAAATAATATACTGTCAGGTCATACAGATAGTTTTAACACAGTTGTATGACAATCTATGTATTATTTTTAATCACGGCAAACTTGACGTTAAAGTTGATTGTCCCACCCCTGACACTTTGCTCTCTTTTTCAGGAGCAACCTGGAACGTCTCCACTCAGGCATGGACCTGGCTAAAAAGAAGCTGATCGCAATCCAGCAGACTGTTGCCAGCTGCATCTGCACCAACCTCATCTTGTCCCAGGGGCCGTTCCTTTACTGCTACCTCATGGAGGTGCACATGCCCCACCATCATCCGTGTGATTGTTTGCTGGCCGTACATGTTGCTCAGTTGAATAATCGTGCTTCTCGCACAGGGCACCCCCGATGTCAAGCTCTTTTCAAAGCCCATGGCCTTAACTCTGCTCTCCAAGTACCTCCTAAGAGCATTCATCCAATCAGTGAGTAGCTCATTGTTATCAAAGACAACTCAACAACTTCCTCATGGTGTATTTGTTTGCCAGACAAGGAATAAGCGGTGCAGGCTGCTTCCTCTCATCATGGCTGCTCCCAAAGATGTCGAGAAAGGCACCGTCCTTGTCGTGGGAATCCCACCCGAGTCTGAAACATCTGACAAAAAGAAGTACGTTCAGCTTGAGTAGTGGGAGCTTTTTGTCTGTTTTATTTATAGTCGTTGTAGTTGTTGTTGTTTGCTGCGGCGTAGAATCCAACTGTATCATAGTGACCAGAGGTGGCTAGTAATGGGCCACATTTACCCAGTTACAAGCAAGGAAGCAATTTTTTTGGATGAATTGTACTAGTACCGGTAGTTTTATTGCAACATTGGGTTGGGTATTTTTGTTGGGAAGAAACACTACTTGTGGAAAGAAAGGAAGTTAATTTAAAATATTGTCTTTTGACTGAATTTGCCCTAATTTGTTATTTTATAAAGATCACTTCATTGTTGTAGTTAAAGCGCTATAGTCAGGCAATGTAAACGTTTTAGTCGAGTTACAATGTAGCAAGACTCTTGAGTGCAATTCACAATTACCAGTTGAGGCTTGACTTCAATTACAAATGTCACTCGCTCTGTTTTTAGTTTCTTCGGCAGAGCATTTGAGAAAGCTGCAGAGAGCACCAGCTCCAGAACTCTACATGACCACTTTGACACATCCAGTAAGTGAAATAATCATTTCTTGCAGTGTCTCAAAGGGATTGTGGTTTGGTTGAAAAGACAGGGGGCAAAGTCCTTCTCCTCTGTGTGACCACATGGGGGCAGCATTTGCCTTCATTTCAAGTCGAAAACCCAGCTCAGTAAATAGCAGCAAACAGGTGTGAAGTATTTCAAACGTTTGTTTTTTTTTTTAACTTCAAATCTGAATATAAATATAACCGTAATGTTTCTGTATTTTTACAAACGTATTCTAATTTTAGGGCACATTTTTGTCATGTAAACCTGCGGATTACCAAGTGGCTTCTACAAATGTACAAACCAAGATGATCATTTCTCAATTTTGTTCTTGTGAAGTTATAGAACTGAAGACAGAAGACCGCAGCAAGTTCCTGGATGCGCTCATAACCCTTCTGTCCTGAGTGAGGCATGTCTACTCGAAATGAATGCGAATGTGACTGAGTTACAGTACGTGAGTGATGTTCCCCTCTGAGAGCATCACTAGTTGTGAGTATGATATCCATGTTTTCTTTTAGTTCTTGTTTTTAATCAATTTCAGTGTATATTGTACAGTGGGTTGTAAATGTGTTCGTGTTTTAAAATTCTGTTGTTTTATTCATGTTTGTGTCTCAGACTTTTACGAAATGTAACAATTTGCGCATATTAATAAACCACAAGGTCTTAAGTAACAAAGTGACATTTAAATATTTCAGCTGGGTTGTTTCGGCTATGTGCATTCCTTTCAAACACAATCCCGTGATCATCCGTCTTGACAAGTGTACCGAAACGATGTTAAAAAAAAAAAAATCATGAACAGTTAAATGCTTTAATGCATCTTCATCTTTTTCCTTGATCTCAAAGAAAAAGTTAGTGAAATGGAATGAACATCGTCTAAGCGCAGTCGAAGGTGAGCATGCATCTTTGGTGTACACTCGAGCGCAAATGCAGGTCAGGTGTCTTGGTGGTGATTTGCTGTCGGCCCACGGCACCACTTGAAAGATACGGGGAGGGGCGGGAGCTCCAGCTGCAAGACTGGCAACATGCCCATATGTCCATATGGTTGAGACGGAGAAAGATCTGTATGGTGCTGATCACCGATCCTGCATTTATAAAAATCATAATGTTCCCATCGGATGGTTTGACACTGTCTGAAATATTTGACTGAACATTTTTTTTTTTCATTTTTGTCGTTGTAGTTTGGAAATCAAGACATCACGCTTTAAAAAAAAAACATTTTACCTCATGTAGCGAAATAAAATAACACAAGAATGCTGTACAGTTTATCACAACTGCAAGTTCTTGTGAATATAATTGTATGGGGTTTCAACAAGATTTTGGGGTAAAATACATCTCATAAGTCAAATAAGATTTCATGGATTACAATTTCATGAAACTTTAGTTCAGTGAGTCGCGAAAGCGGTGATTCTTTTAGTGTGGCACATGTACCGATGGCACATGTACTACTTGAGTGGTACACAAATGAATCGCTGAATTGAATTACATTTAAAACATGAAGTACAATCTAAAATATTACAATGAGTGAAAACACCTCATCAAGCCATGCCAATAAAAGTAAGGAAAGTATTGATACATGAAATGCAACTACCATTTAGTTGTATTTAACTTTTAAATGCAATAATCCAGTACATTGTAATTGACCCATTGCGATGCACTTTTTCTATTTTTTTTTTTATATTTAAGCACAGTGTTGATGTTCAAACTGCAACATGTTTGGCTTACAATAATATTGAAAATACTTTTTAGGTTTCGACAAACTTAGCAACAAATTGCTTCCTGTTGCCTCCCTTAAGAATTTGTCAGGCATTTTCAAATGATAAGTAGGTTTTTTGGGAGGAGGTTTACATTCCTAACCTCATCTTCTTTCATGAGAGGTTTGGAATATTAAAATTGTGTGAATGTAAATCACAAATTGTAGACTTTAAGGTTTTATGATGCAATTGTACTTACATTTATGACCATTGGGTGTGTGCGTGTATGTGTGTCTCGCATCTCAGTCACCCGTCAGCTATTCCACGAGCGTTTACATGTGGAATGATTCTGTTTACACAAGCTCCCTGCAGTGATGTTATCCAGTATAAAACATTTGACTGTTTATGTCCACCAACATAATTATGTAGAATTCCACATGAATGGATCATTAGTGCCCCCCTTTAATGTCTTGTATCTATTTTTGGTTCTTCCTATTCAGGACGTTTTAGTGTACACCGTTCAGCCCTAAAATAAGGTTTATCAGGAACATCCGATCATACTTGGGAGACTATGTCCCAGTAAAAACAACCATGTGAAGTGAGTCATTTTCCAAAATAGCAACAAAATGAAAGCGAATAATTTTATCAATCATCAGAGACAATCAACAACATTGTTACAGTAATTCAACATCCACCTGTTTACCTCGTCATGTGGCCGTCTGGCCTCTTCCATCAATCGCGTTGCGTCTGCACACTCTCCCTCCTCACACTCCCCTTTTCCATACACCTCTGCCGATGAGGGGCCACTGCCCTTTCCGCCACTCTGCATGTGAGGAATGTGGCATGCAGCGCACGCGCACACACACACACGCTTGGGGGAAATAGACCCTCACAAGGCATGATCATGCAGCCATGTAGTGATCGGGCAAGCCTCGCAGACTGTCCTGTTGCTTTTAGTGGGAGGGGAGTTTGCTTACCGTGATGGTGTTTACGTCCACTGGGAAAATCCCCAACTTTTATTTTGTGAAATGAGGAAGTCTCAAAGACACCTTATGGTGACACTGACTGAGCTGTGCGTTATTGATAGCATTTAAGAATGAAAAGCCACACAAATACACTCATAAATCTGCTCGGTCAAAAATAACCCAAATTTGGTGAAATAGCGAAGGGGTAAAAACTTCCCAAACTGATCAGTTAACACTACCAAGAAACTGGTTATCAGTTGTTCATATAGCTGTTGATAAAAATAATACAAATTTATCAACAACTTTTTTTAGAAGAAGAGCAACCTTTCCCTGTTAGGGGCTACCGCGGCGAATCGCTGACATGAAACGTTTGGCACAGTTCTTACACCGGATGCCCCCCACCCCCTCCCTGGCATAACCCACTCATTTTCCATGGGTGGGCCATTCACCGTGAGCGCAGTTGTAACCCCAATCCCCTGAGTCCAAGTCACAGATGTTACCCACAGAGCCATCTAGCTATACCACCAATGTTTGACAATAAATTTATTTCATCTTCAGTACACAACAAAACTGTCAAAAATTGCTTCAACTTCTCAGCTTGCTTGAATCCATTCTTGTGGCTCAAAGTTATAAACCCAACTTTGGGTCAAAAGTTACCCAACATGCTGAAAATGTACAGATAACCAGCGAGTGAGTTAGGAAATCAGTAACCAAAAAAACCTTTTTTTTTTTTTTTTCAAATATTATCCCATTTATTTTAAAAGGGGAGTTGGTAACAAACATGTTTGCAATACCTCAACATTTTGAAAAGTGAAGAAAGTTTGCACATGTGGTATTTTAGCAAGAAACATGAAGTTGATGCACACAATTATGCTTTCGAGGGAC
This sequence comes from Hippocampus kuda, assembly GCA_901007745.1. Taxonomy (NCBI): domain Eukaryota; kingdom Metazoa; phylum Chordata; class Actinopteri; order Syngnathiformes; family Syngnathidae; genus Hippocampus; species Hippocampus kuda. The sequence continues at coordinate 30,793 of CAAKHF010024125.1, read as the reverse complement.
ACCTAAAATGATGTAGCGGGACCCCTGGGCCTTGAGTTTGACACCCGTGGTCTAACAGCAGCCTTATGCGATTATTTGAACTATAAACAAATGCCTTCCTTATAGACGCCTTTTTGGTGACATCTCGAGGTGACTTGCAAATACAGCCCGAAGTAATTCAAAAGCTTAATTTGATAAAAACTGCTGTCAGCTTCATGTCAACCTGTCAGCCCCCCTGATGCCCTTTTGTGAACTTTAACCCCTGGAGCCCTCTCCTCTTCTTGATTGCCAGAGATGAGCTATTGTCTACTTTGAGTTGCAATAAATCAGTGCTGGCTTGAAGAAAAGCCTTAAATTTGGTACAGGTGGATAGAAAGACCGGCTGGAATATTCTGAATATATACTGAGACACAATGATTATGTCAATTATGATTTGTAGAACAGATTAGTCAGTAGAATTTATGCACTAATGTCCTCCCACCACCTGGTTAATGGCAAAGCTATGTGGTTTTTGTTTGGTATGCTTTTTGACACCGATCCAAAAATACGCCGCAGCTTGTGCGAACATCCTTGATGAGCATCTGCGATGTTGGCATGGCGAGCTGCCACGGCAGTTGATATTGAAACAATTTGTGCTGAGCGTGCCAAATTGGCAATGCGACGCGATCCTAGGCAGATCTCAGACAGGCCTCCTCTTCCTCTCCGCAGGCAGCTGCCATTCAAACGTGTGCGTATGTGCGCACGGGTTTGCACCTGTGCTTCTGATGACTCTGCTATAGGCACGGAAAGGAGTTCACTCCCTACACATTTCAACTCTCCACTCTCATATTTTGGAGATGAAACTGTCTATAAATCAGCCTGTTGAAGGAAACTTGCGTAGATGTGTCCTGCTTGTTAAATAAGCCCCTAAATATCCTAACATTCACTTTATAAATATTAAGATAAACTAAGATTATGGTGTTTTGTGCCTGCTCTTGCTTCAGGTATGTTCCTTACACGTGTTTGCCTTCTCTGCTTTTTATTATATGTGAAAGTATGATCAGCAGACATCAGGGGTTGAACTTTTTTTTTTTCAGAGTTGACTATATTGTGATGAAAGTTGAGTCAAATATTTTTTTTCAGCTCAGTACAGTGTTGCTCAAGTATTTTTTGCGACACAGACCAGTTTCACTTCAAGAAATACTTTGATTGATAGAAACAAATAAAAGTACATGACTAAAACAATAGAGATTAAAATATCCAAAGTTTTTGATCCTTTCTTACTTTCAAAAAAGACTAAGTGTAATGTGACTGTGCTAAAACAGAGCTAGCTAGCTAACAGCATGTCTAAGCAAGTTTGCCAAGGAAAGGTAGTCAATATTAGCTAACTTATTTTAGCTTACCACCGCTCGTTAGAAGCATTTGTAATGCTTCCAACGAGCGGTGGTAAGTCGCTTTTTGGAATAAATGGTAAAATAAAAGTAAGTCGCTTTTTGGAATAAATGATCAAATAAATAAACACATTCATTAATTGAGCTGCTATGGCCATGACTGCAGACTGGCTAACGGTTAGCAAGTTAACAGCCAGCCGCTTAGCTTTTTAAGATGCGCACATTCAAAGACACAGCGACTACCGTGTGGAACGTGAGGATGGTTACCTCAGTTTGACAATAGTCATACCTGCACCTCACATGCACATTGTGAAAATCATAAGAATGATCTGTTGTAAAAGTATTTGATAGCTGCTGGCCTAGATTAAAATGGCTGATACAGTTAATAACGCCTGATGCAATGGTGACAGTCTGACCCTGGACCTGAAACGTTTCCATACTTCCTACGGGAAGCGGCTTGTGTTTCACTCCAGTTGTTGTGCTGTGTTAATGTGTTTGTAAATAGCAAGAGGAGTGGTCAAATCAAACTAATTAAGTTCCACAGTGTGTCCTCTCTCGCTCGCTCTCTCACACACACACACGTATACACTCTTGCACCTCTCCCACTCCCTCGCCCACGTTCCTTCCTGTTTCCTGTTGCACTGTCCCCTGCTCAGGAAGTGCTGGTGTTAGTGGGTTGTGACACAAGCCATGAGTCACCATGCAGTAAAT
>CAAKHF010024125.1:13614-28713 GCA_901007745.1 Hippocampus kuda | reverse complement strand
CACACACACACACACACACACACACACACACACACACACACACATTCGTATACACTCCTGCACCTCTCCCACTCCCTCGCCCACGTTCCTTCCTGTTTCCTGTTGCACTGTCCCCTGCTCAGGAAGTGCTGGTGTTAGTGGGTTGTGACACAAGCCATGAGTCACCATGCAGTAAATCGCTTCAAAGTTGTGGAGGGGTTTTTGACCCCCACCCCCACCCTCAGCATTGTTTCGCTGACAAACACCTCATGGGGTGGGGGTGGGGGGGGGTGTTAACTTGTCAGACAATGCTACGTTTGTCCTCCACGTTGAACCACCTGCTGACTCTTGGCTTTGCCATTTGTGAGTAAGCTTTCGGCCGTAAGTGCACCTGCTGGCTCTTATGGGGTAATCTGTAAAAACTTCACCAAAGACTTTATTAAGTGTCTGAATCACCATACTCACCAGACATTTTAAGAAAGATAGTCATGCTCAGTTTTCGCAGAGTATTTTCCGTATTGTGTATTGTCTTGACCCATGGCATCGTTTCTCCCAAAGTCTCTAAATGCTTTTAAATCTGCAAGCTGTATGAGTGAAAATATTTTTGTTGTGCTGCTCTCAAATATGTTTTGATTTATGCTTGCATTGCTGTGTCTTAAATTTCTGTTCTCTGCCTATTTGCCAAAGAAACACAAATTCATGGTGTCAATTTTTTGCTCAATAGATTTATTTTCTCTTTTTGCCATTTGAGTCAAAATGGAAAGATTTCCTTTGCCTAGTGATGCTGGAGTGATGCACTTTCAATTGTCTTGCATCTTTCTCCATGAACTAGTAAGTGGGGTTCTTGGTTTACAACTGAGTTCCGTCTACGATACAAACCTGAATCTGTCATTAATCACTAGCGCGTCCGTGAAATCATACCACCAGTAAATATTTGTATGAAAAAAAATCTTCTTACCATTTTTCATCTGATTGTTTTATTTGTGGGTAACAAAAAAAACAACACCGTAGTAGTTCATTGCATGTCGTTCGTAACCACAAAATGACGTTGTTTGAGACCCCTTCCAAACCGACAACCAAACACAAATATGGCGCTCTATGACTTGCTTGAGCAATTTATGTTCTCCTAGCCTTTTTCAGTCACAACAACGCCCTCCCTCCGCTGCAGAATCAACAATGGCACAATCCAGTCAGGAATTAGCCTTCTAGTTAACAAAGGACGGAAAAAAACAAACACAAATTTGTGGGTCCACTGAACTTCTTTTACTTTTGTGAACAGCCCAGCCTTGACTCTCCAGAGTGACATGTATTTATTGTTTTGACACGGCTCCCTTGATGGCGCAGGTGTGCCTAATGTTGTGACTGCTCAGATAAACACGAGCGTCAGTCAATCGTTAGGCCATTTCTTCATGTTTGATTGGAACATTGGCTGTCATTAGGGAAGTGACATAGCACGCCTGACCTTGAAGGCAAAGGTCACGTCGTGAAACCTCTCAGCTCCCGTCTCACAAATTGGACCGTGTGGGCAACCAGGCTAGGTGAGTTCAAGTTCAGAGGTAAACATGAAGCATGCTATGTCATGCACATCGGGACATGTTGTCATTCCTTTGGAGAAGTGGTGGCAACATGTAACATCTCCTACTTTAGTTACTAGCTTAAAGTTAATCTCTACTCCATTGTTCTCAATGTGTGCGTGCCCACTCGTGGCAGGAATGTCTTCTGGCCGGCCCTTTTATTTGGACCATCCATACGACCACATTATAGCCTCGGGTAGCCTGGCAACAGCAGGTTCTGTCTGGTTACCATGGAGAATGTCCATTGAGTGATGTCACTTGGCCCTATTTGCCTTGCCTCCTCATTGGAATGAGGCCTTTTTTTTGTTGTTGTGTTAAAGTACACCCCCCCCCAACACACACACACACACACACACACTGCCTGCGCTTCATCAGCCTCTCTGCGGTGACCAAAACTGTGGAACTAACAATGCGACATAAACATACCAACCAAGGAAGTCTTTGTGTAGTATCTGAGTGTGTTTTATAACTTATCCCTGAATAACACTAATCTTTTTTGTTTTGTTTTGTTTTCTCATCAGTTATTTTACCTATTTTCGCCTCTGTTATTTGATTGTCTTTTTAGAACAAAAAATTATTGTAACACGTTAATATATTCAAATTATTGTACGTGGTTGACCAAAAGTCGCTCTTTGCATTTTCCTGTTTTGTTTCATGTATCTTTCAGGCAGACGTGAGGCCATCAACAACTGTCAGTTAAGGCCTCGTAATTTTTGTAAGCATATGCCCATGGCTTGTTAATTGACATTGGTGCACATTTGCAAAATTGCTGCCCTGCAAGAGGTTTTTCTGCCCCAACTGCAGCACGGCGTCAGTTTGAGAATCTTTACGGCTCTCGCGGTGCTCCGGCGCGCAGTGCCCATTGGAAGGCTTGCTTTCGAGCATCACTGATGAAAACACTGAAGTCCTCGTGCAATTCCACGAATGCTTCCGGAAGTGATCAAGGTTTACTCATACCAGTTTCACTGTGATTGGCTTATGACCAGTCACATCCAAATTCAACTGGAATGGGCTCCCCTAATGTGGACAAATGCTATAGAAAATAGATAAATGGGTGGGACAGTGGTCTACGAGTTAGCACGTCCACTTCAAAGAGCCAGAGGTTCAGGGTTTGATTCCGGCTGCGGCCTTCCTGTCTGGAGTTTGCATGTTCTCCCCGTTCCTGTGTAGGTTTTCTTCGGCTATTCCGGTTTCCTCCCACATTCCAAAAACATTGGATTGGATAAACTTTATTGCCAAATGTACTGTATATGTAACATACAGCACATATGAAATTTCTTCCCTCTCAACATAAAACAAGAGGAGCCGCTGCGGGTGTCCGCGCCGCTATCAAAAGATGCACGGCAAAATAATTGGACACTCCACATTGTCCCTAGGTGTGATTGTGAGTGCGAATGGTTGTTCGTCTCTGTGTGCCCTGCGATTGGCTAGCAACCAGTTCAGGGTGTACCCCGCCTACTGCCCCACGACAGCTAGGATAGGCTCCTGCACACCTGCAACCCTCATGAGGATAACCGGATTAGAAAAAGGATGGATGGGTGGATGTTGGTTTTAAGTTTTATGTATGGAGCACTTATTGGAATACCTAAAACTTATTTATTTAACTCATGCCATTATTGTAGAACATTTCAATTCAAGTTTTTCATCACATGGAATCATTCTTTGTTAATGATACACTGCTATAATGTGATTTTCTTTCTTGAATAATAGCCATCTCTCTTTGTTGCTGATTGGCTGGTAGATTGGTGTTATAGTGAGGTGGGTGTGTATCTACTTTGACTCAAATGAAAGTCACCACATCTGGTTGGTTGCATGCTCTCGTCAGCGCGCTGTTAACACAATAAAACTTAAAGACTTGCTATAAGTGTGCAGTGAGTTGCTATTGTTTGCGAAACTGCCGTTTCCGAGGTCAGAATTTGACTTTTGTGCTAAACGTTTTACACCGGTGTCAACAGGAAGTTGTAAAAATGTAAAAGATTCATCACTGGAACAACATTGTAATCTCCCCCACCACCTCCCTTTGACAAAGTGTGAACTTCCATCAATCCAGCCATTCATCCGTTATCCGAACGGGTTTAAAAACAAGTTTAATTTACGTTCATTGACCAAATGTGAATGTTTTAAAAGATAGCCTAAAATGAAATTAACTCACGGTTAAGAATTTATATATTTATATAAGATAAGATAAGAAAACATTTATTCGTCTCACAATGGAGAAATTGCCAAATTCACAGCAGCAAAGTTATGAAAGGAAGAAGTAAAAGAACAAAATATAAGAGCTGCTGGAAAGGCAGCCACTCTCGCCGTGCCATCTTGAAGTCAAATGAATACAACACAACACACGCTTATGTTTTCTTATTTTGTAATACATGGGAAGAGGACCTTGGACAATTGCAAGAGCGATATTGAGGGTAAAAAAAAATTGTTCAGGTCCTGTTAAGAACCAGCTCCCATCCTGTGTGAAAAGCCCAGCTGTGCTATTGAGTCACCTCCCACTCGGCTGACTGTATGCATTGCCATATGTTCAACTTTGAGGAGAGCATATGACCTGCTAAGACTCTTAAGCGAGCAGCACAACAAGTATGAATAAGCTTTTGGAATTCAATCACACTTTCAACACAGGGTGGGGTGCGGGGGTGGCGGTGTCGAAAACTTCGAAGATGGAACTGTTTCCTTTTTTCTCTTTTCTTGCGTCTTGAACTTGTTTGCATTCTTTTGTGTCAAGCTGGTCGTCTAATGAATGTGGTAACTTAGGGGAAGAGCGTTTCCAGCAAGTTCTCTGCTGCCTTAATTTGAAGCCTTTTCACTGAAAGTGTGAGCGTGGAGGGGTCCTGCGGGTGGGCGGGCGGGGGGGGGGGCACTCTGAAAAGGGGATGGTGGGGGTTGTGGAGCATTGTGAGCTGAACAGCAGAGCACTCCTTGAGCTGAATGGGCATTGTCATCTGGATTTCTGTGGATCACTAAAATACTTTCTCCCGCCGTGCATAGGGGGGAGGTTGATGCATGCGCAGTGAATATGGGAAGTTTTTCATGTTAAGGGGTTTTTCTTTTGTTTTGTTTTTGCTACATGAACACTCTTGATGAAAATTCCACACAAATATAGTAAGTTTAATCTTCATAAAAAGGGAAACAATATTGCATCTTCTTATACATCAATCACTACATCAAAGAAAGAAAGCAAACAATTCCAGGAACTTGAGAAACGAATTGAGCGTTACTGCAGTGGTCATGATGCCAGCAGGTGCTTGGAATAACAGACAAATACGTCCCAGTCATCAATCCCAGTACATCAACAACACAAAGTTACTTTTTTTTATTTTTTTATTACGAGGTGTGTCCAAAAGGTTCTAGGACTGGCGTCATAAAAGATATATTTCAAACCCAATCAACAAGTTTTCTTCTTGGAAGTCATCCCTCTGGATACCAGCCTTCTCTGCCACACCTTCATCCGTTCCTTGAAGGATTCTTCAAGGATCCTCCGTTATCACTGCCATTTTAATGTCATTCTGATCTACAAAGCAGGTTTCTTTGATCTTAGAAAGGAGGAGTGAGGGAGGTTGCTCCAGCGTGGCCAGGACCTGCCCAAAGCTCGGGGCATCGTGAGAATTTATCTCTTCTCATGCACTGAATAAAGCAAACACCACAAGGGGGAAATAAAAATCCTAGTTTGAGTTTTAAATATATCTTTTTCAGTCCTGGAACTTTTCTGATACATCTCTTATACATGTTTTAAATGTCATCATTTATGGGGTGCAATATTTTTCTCAATTACTGTACAGATTGGCAGGCAAAGCATATGTTGGAGTCAATGGCATGAGTTCGTCTACAAAAAAAAAAAACAATCATGAAAAAAAAAACCTTACAAAAGCATGTACCGAACAAAGATGCTGTACTCCTTTTGTCGGTTGTAGTTTGAGGGTTCCAAAAGAAGAGAGGGTGGGGGTGGGGGGTCCTGATAGGAAAAACATGGTCCAGCGAATTGAAAGAGTCGAGAAAATAAAGGCAGGTGTTTAAAAAAAAAAAGTCTGAGTGGGGCTACACATAATTCCGTTTGTCATAGTCCCCGTTAGGCGTTGCTCTCTTGGTGGGCGCGTATTTGACCGAGTATCCCGCGTTCCCGCCTGAGGGGCAAGAGCAGCACAGAACGGACCCCCCGATCAGCAGAAGCGCAGTGGCCGCCCAGCCGATGTAGAGCGCGGCGCCGATCTCCCGCTTCTTGGAACCGGGCACCTGCGGGTTGTAGAAATCCGAGATGATGTTGTTGGCCATCCAGCACAGGGGCACCAGCACGAAGAACCCGCTGATGATGTAGATCACCCCGCCGGCGTTCACCACCCGCGCCTTAACGTATTCGTTGCGGATACAGTTGGTGCACTGCGCTCCGGCGATCACCACCATGAGCCCCAACACGCCCATCACCGACGAGATGATGGTGAGCGCCCGGGCCGCCTGCAGGTCGTGGCTGAGGGCGAGCACTGAGTCGTGCACCTTGCACTGCATCTGGCCGGTGCTCTGAACCACGCACGACATCCACAGGCCGTCCCAGATGGTTTGCGCCACCACGATGTTGGCCTCGATGAACGCGGTCACCTTCCACATGGGCAGCCCGCACGCCACCATCACCAGAAGAGAGCCGACCACGCACAGCGACAGTCCCAAAATCTCCAGCCCGGCAGACACCATGTTCGCTTTTTTTTTTTTTTTCCCCTCAATCAGGTATGCGTCCAAAAACACTTGTCAAACTCTCTCTCTTCTTGCTTTCTCTTCGCTTTGAAGTCGTTTGTGTCTCTATAGTCGCTTCTTATTTGCGCATCTCTTTGCAGTGGCAGCGCTGTGGTCCTTTGTGCGAGTGTGAAAACAACTGGACTCGCAGCTACACCGGACCATCGATGTTTTTTGTTTTTTTATTTATTGCGGGGCGTGGATGTGTGAGAGTGGAAACTTCCCTCCAATCAGCTGCAGCCGCATCCCGGACGACCAATGGGAGGGCAGGGAAGTTGTGCGGATGAATCAAGCGGTCCAGCGCGCTTTGTGCGTTTGAACACTTATTTACAATTGGAGAAGGGGTGGGGGCATGGGGGGGGGAGCTTCCAGCCGAAACGCACTGGTTTGCACTATCAAGGAGTTTTCGATTTTGTTTTTTTAAAAGATGAATACACAGTAATATTATATAACTGTACTTTTTTTTCACCTATAATAATGTAGGCTTTTTTATGCGCAACAAGGACTGTATGCGCAACAAGGACTGTATGAAGCATACGGTAATACCTTTTAGGGTGGGTCTGCTGATTGGCGGTTGTGACATCGACAAACTGAAAAGCACAACGGAACGTTTCAGATGAAAGAGAAAAGTAACATCAATTCATCCATCTATTATCTGAACCGCGTATCAAGTCAAGTCAACTTTCTTGTCAAATCATACACAGATGGAATTACATTCCTCAGGAGAGAGAGGAGCGGCTGCGGGTGCCCGCGCCACCATCAAAAGAACAGTTAACATAAAATGACAAAATAATACAACACAACACATAAGACACAGACAGTCGTCTAATCTAACCACTTTTTCTGCATACACTAAAAAGCCACATAAAACCCAAACCCTGCCTGCCAACAATCATTACAGTTTGAAGCAGTTATAGATGAAAGAGGAGCGAATCAAAGTGTCCTTTTACCAGTGGATCAAAGACGTCATGCTGAAAATGTGCACACATCTGCTACACGCTAAGTTATTTATCGTCGCAAGGGTCGTGTGCGTGCTGGAACCTATCCCAGCTTTCTTCGGGCAGTAGGTGAGGTACAACCAGGACCTCTGCACCAGATAACCATCACCAGATTTCTCGACTCATTCAATTCGCTGGACCATGTTTTTCCTATCAGGACCCCCCACCCCCACCCTCTCTTCTTTTGGAACCCTCAAACTACAACCGACAAAAGGAGTACAGCATCTTTGTTCGGTACATGCTTTTGTAAGGTTTTTTTTTTCATGATTGATTTTTTTTTTTTTTTTGTAGACGAACTCATGCCATTGACTCCAACATATGCTTTGCCTGATATAACTATAACTCAATATAACTCAATAATCCCAAACTATTGAAAATAGTTACCGATTTAACATAAAACATGCTTTTACTTGACAGATAATCCAAACTAACTGCAATTGGAATAATGCCGTTTTAAAATTACATAGTTTTTCTACTATTTTAATAGCTCTCATTAGAAATGCATTTTTAAATTAAATAATTATATGACTGGTATAATTTTAAAGTTATTTCAACCGGGTTTTTTTCCAAAGTTATCTTAAGAACGTGTGATGAAATACACAAAAGCAATGAAATTGTGAACTAAAGTTGTGGAATGAAAAATACAATTGAAAGTAGTAGGATCTCTCCACAAACATTTCCGCGCAAAACAGTTAAAATATGAAGCAAAACCGTCAACTTTGAACCAAGTACTGTATTACTATGTATACATAAAATTGGTGTTTTGGGTGAACGTCGCCAACTGTCCGAAGAAATAATGGATAAGCACGAAAAGCTTGTACAGGACAGGCAAAGAAACTGTAACACTGCAGCCGCCATGTTAGATCAAAATTTGTACGCTGTGTTACGGACGGCAGAGCCGTAATGGCGCCTGCAGTGACTCGCGAACACAGGCGAGGAAGAGGGTGGTCTTTTTGCGAGCGACTTCCGCGTCTCCTTTCCTGGGCTGGGACAGCGGCTTCAAACGAAACCTTCTTGTTCACTAACTTTATCTCAAAGTTCAGGTAAGTCGTGAATGCGGGTGCTTTCGTGTGTGTATTTTGTTAACCAAGTGGTGTGAAAGAGTTATAAAAAAAAGAAAAAGGCAGGGTCACAGCAGAACTTGGCTGGCAACATGACAGCAACAGTCGAAGAAACAACTGTTGCTGGTTTAAGTCGTTATGTTTCCACAATTAAGTTTGTCGGGCGCTCAATCTGAGTGTAGTTAGTTGAAATATACCAAAAGACACTTGCCTGAACATTTTGAATGCTAATAATGAAAATTTTGATGTCTAGAACGTCCGTGTCTGTCCTGACAGTCAAACTGGGTGTGGTGGACACCCACCGTTCCAGAGGCCATCACCATAGAGTGGTAAAGCCTCTTCAATACGTAAATATACATGGTAACATGAGCCAAACCTCTTCAAAACCAAGTTCAATGTAATTATTACTTTGTGTTTGATTCACTTGTGACTAATCAGTCCAGGGTGTACACACACTAAGGACAAACAGTATGGAAAAAAAAGGACAAATGTTGTATGATATGCAATTGGCATCCAACTCACCTAGGGCTGCACAAGTTAATTCAGTTTCATCCTCGATATTTACATTTAAACTATGGGCTCTGCTGCCGATGTAATCAAACATGTTTTGTACAATACAATACAACAAGGACAACAATGTTCCAAAAATCAAAAAGTAAACAAGGTACACTCACGCGACCGAAAATAAACAATTGACATTACAAAACCCCCAAAACACTGGCTCTGAAATCCCCCCCAAAATGACATTCATCAGACTCAACTAATCTCCAAATATTTGAGTTTTATTATTACTTTGTAAACACTTTGACTTTGTGACAAAATCATGAATCAGATCACAACAAGAATGCAAACAAATCTGTGGGTTTTATCACGTCAACCTTTCCTTTTCCATTAAAAGTTTTATATACAGGTAGAGAGAGAGAGATATCTCATGTGGACTTCACGTCATAAGCAGTCAACCATTTTCTATAGCGCTTGTCCTCTGTAGGGTTGCTGATGAGCTGGATCCGAACCCAGTTGATTTTGGGAGCGAGAAGTGATATACGCCCCTGGACGAGTCGCCAGCCAATCGCAGGGCACATTTTGGCTACAATTAACCGTAACATGCATAGTTTTAGAGTGGGAGTGAAGTGGAGAAAATTTCGTATAGTAAGGCCTGAGACATGCTTACCACTCATTCAACCGTGCTACCCATCAATGAATTTAACAATAGATTGATATTAATCAAGTGAAGACAATGCAGTACTGTACATAAATTACACATTAGCAGAGCCAGCACCCTGTCCTTCACGCTTTTCAACCGGCCCTGCCTGTAACCAGTTATTCTTGAAGGCGCCGTTAACCCAACGCCTCATTCGAAAACAGGCTTCCAGAGAGCTCATTTTTATCCCATTGTCCTGCTTTATACACAACGGTGGGGAAACCGCACTTTATTGTCCGCCTAAATCAGTCCCACATCAAAGCTTAATCTACAGCCCATTCAAATGATCGACTTTCACACGTTACGCGCAAATCCCCTCTTGTGTAACATTCCTCCTTTCTAGCATCTGATTAATCCCTGACCTTTGATTGTAAAGTGGCGCAAATGTAAATGTCTTCCTCCGCGATAACCGGAGGAAACAATCATGTATTTTCATTGTCCGAAATGTGGCAGAGGGCCACTATTGAGGAATTATCATCCATCTGTACTTGTGTTATTTAGTCAGTACAAATGTGCAAATTTACTTTCCTTTCTCACTGAGATGTAATCTCTGTCTGTCAACTGGTCTCCTTTCCTTTTTTTTTTTTTGTTGCAACAATATAACTTTGACGCAGATCGGTGCGCTGTCGCAAGAGCAATATGTTAGCATCGTGAAAGATGTCTTGAGCACCCGATCCTTCACCGCTCTCTGACCTTTCTCCTTCCTGCGACCTTAACTCTGTGCGGCACAGGAGCCCCAAGTAAGACATCTGTCTGACATTACGTACTACATAGGGGAGGCGTCCTCCTGCTTGGCAGTGTGGTGTGAACAGACAAACAGCTTGATTCATGTTGACTATTGCGATAGTGAGTGCTGTTCTTACACAACTCCGGTTTTTAATTCAACACTCTTTTTTTTGAAATTGTAACCTCTCGTCTAGTGGATATCGTGTCTCATTTAAATTCACTGTCTGATGAAAACACAATGATACAAACAAAAAAACCTCCTCACTTCAAAAATACCCCATGAGGAGAGTCGCAGTCTGATGTTCTAGGTTTGATTCTCTGCTCACAGGAGTGAGGAGTCTAATATTCTTCCTGTGCTCGCGTAGGTTTTCTGCTCTGGCATCCTCCCACATTGCAAAAAAATGAACCTATTTGGTTAAATTAAAACACCAAATTGTCCGAGGGTAAGAACATGAGTGTGAATCCTAAAATTTGACTCAGTTACCAATCCAGGGCGTAATCCGCATCTCGGCCAAAATCAGATTGGTGGAAAAAAGAATCGATGCTGTCACAATGTAACGTTACTAAAATATATACCAAACAGTGTGGACTTTTTTTTTCTTTCAGAACCCGCGCGCAAATTAGGCAAATGCTAAGCGACCCCTGGAGAATATAAGGGCGGGTGCGCCATATCCAATCTCGCCTTGGGGGGCCACATTGGGTAGGACCGGCTTTGGGCTCACGACACAATACATTGATTTGGTTAGCTCCGTAAATAGCGTGAAACAACTGCAGGACGGCAGTGAATTCAACAAAGAAAAACACGACGCAGTACAATGCTGTGTGCGGACAATATCCGGAAACAAGCAACACAAACGTCTTTAAATCCTCTTTCTGTCATAACCCGCTGCACTTTATGAAGGCGCTTTTCCTCCCATTCTACAGGGTTCCAAGTAGCACACAAAGCGGCAGGAATGGGTTATTCTCCAGACAAATCAAGGCCCATTAAGTGCTTTGAAAAGCAAGAAATGACTCGATTCATAAAACATCCACAGCGACGTTCACACATACAGATTTTACAGATGCGCGTGGGAAAAAAAACCTGCAACGCACAAACTACTGTTTATTACCGCCGACAGTCGTGAGTCTCCTCCCCCTTGAACCAGATGTCTGCCATAGTATGGATTTTGTATGATTTGCGACCATAAATATCGAGCGTTATAATCTATTCAGTTTTTCTAAGCAGATTGAGGAGGAAAAAATGGGCGTGGTCTCCAGGGGCAATCTCGCTTTTGTGCTTCAGCCGCACTGTTCAACAGATGTGTCACATACAGAAACTTTAGCGTAGTACTGTTAGTTCCACCTCCTACTGAACAACATTAATAGAAGCCAAGAATCCACCCCTACTATAAAAAAAGGAATTCTCCAGCAACCAAACAACAGACAGCAGCAGGTCTAACTCCACAACTCCCAACAAGCATTTCTAACAAATAAAGGACACCTTTTAAACAGAACCAATTCCCACTAAACTCTGCAGTGGAGGAAATGAAGACCAATGCCCACTATTTGAGGAAATATGGTTCTTTGGAAGGAATTGTTTCCAATCAATTCCGCGGCAGCAAACTGCCATAGACCGTTGACGGGTTTTGAGGCAGACTGGTTTTAAAACGTCCTGGAACCTTTCTGACACACTTTGATAATCTTATCACAGAGTGTAAAGACTCACAGTTGTAGTCCGAGTAAATGTCTGATGCTGTTCATCAAGCATATTTATGGAAGTGTCTTGTCCATCTGCACTTTAATCCGCTGCCCGAGATTTAGTTTCACATTTAATCATCGTTCGCGTTCTTCATTGTGCTTGACAGCAGCTGCGTGGACGAGAAGTGTCGGGATATCACTTTGTTGCTGTATGACTCCCACTTGTTTCAGTTATTTCCGATCATGCCCCCCAGAACCATAAAGGGTCCATCCTGAACTTTAAACTCGGTGTTTGTGTTCTGAAGAGGCCCAGTGGTTTCCTCACGGTTGAAAGGTTTTCCCATCCCGCCTATTGTGGAACCTTTTCCTGCCCTCTGGGCTCATATTTTTAAGTGTTGCTTAAACCACGGCTTACAGACTAATATCACGTCTTTATTACTCTTGTCCACCGCCGGTACCCCCCAAACCTCCTGCAGAAAGTAATTATTTATAATCCACCCCCTCCGCCTTGTCAACAAGTGTGTCTTTACCTGTGCCAAGCATCTCTTTGTCCTGTATGTGTGTTTAATAGAGTATCTGCAGGCTTCCCATGATGTGTTTCCAGATAAAAGACCATTTTATGTCTTGACAGTGTAGTGTTACTAAAATAAGTATTAAGTACTACTCTAGTGTTTATCCATTCTCCACAGCAGGACCTTCACGGATGGTCCGCAGGGTGAATAGATCTGCAACAACTGTAAATGCATTACATGCCAAGATGTTGGGCCTCAGTGAAGGTGGCATTTTTTGCTTTTGGCTCAGTTTAATCCTCTCTTCGTCTGGCTTCTTAATACTTGTGTGAGAGTGTGTGTAAGCAGCTCAACGGCCCGGCTGATTAAATGGCCATTATTAATGAAGTGTGCCTCCTGCTTGTCTGACCTGTTGTGTTGTCTTTTGTGATGTTACCGCTGCGATATTGAAATGCTGGTCATAATAATGCCGGTTCCCACCGAGAGGGTGGAGAAATTTGACACTTTTGTGTTAGTGCGTTTGGGTGTCCAAGTGTGGTCTCTTCATTAAGTTGGCGGTTCACTAACAAAGAAACACAATCATTCATTGCCTTTGGCGTGATACTGTTGAGACTGTACTCAATATCATTTACTCTGGCAAATACATTACATAATAAAAGACATTAAGTCACTCAATAATAAAGTGATTATTCCAACCAGTCAACCCAACCAATTTGCATATTTATATAAGGAGGGGGAAGGGAAGGGTCTGGTACTCCAACATTGATTTGAGATGTATTGAAAGGAATGTTGTAGGATTCATGCTCGTGGATTTTTTGGTGCGTGACGTTTTCTAGATGTGGCGGTCCACTATATTTTAGTACGAAAGCAAAGCAAGCCTTTGTACATGAGGCCACAGGTGACTATAGATAACAACCTACCTGTTTGGTTTGACTTCGAGTCACGCTTTTCCTTTGGCAATAGCAGATGCTATCAGAAACTGCCCAGCCCAAATTCAGCCAGGGTAAGGTCCTTTACAGTGCCAAAGTGGAATCGTACTGGATGTGGTCCACTTAGATGTCTTTCCAATTTCCATTGTGTGGACTGTACTTTAGTGAACCATGGGAACTGGTAGCTATTTTAGTACCCAACTTCTTGTATTTCTCCGGCTGGTGGCCAATCCAGGCTATACCAAGTGAGCTGGGATGGGCTGCAGTGCATTATGAAGAAGTACTGTACATTGAAAATTGATGGGCAAGCATCTTATATTTCTCTTGTCCAAAGCTGCAAAGCGTACCTAAATAACAAATGTAAAATCTTCCAATATTCGTCATCTTTCCATTATGGTACACATGACATTGGAACCATACCTGAAAGGTCGCTGAACAAAGAATTGTCACTTTTGTGCGATAGTGGGATTGAAAAAAAAGACCTCCTTAAATCTTCCCCTAGTGCTGGCAATCAGGACTGAGGTAAATGTTGCCATGTCAACGTATAAAGGAAGACATTTGGGAAGCAGAGGAGTAAACAACCATTGTTTCCCGTGCAGCTGTGCCGAAACCGCACTGTCAGTTTGATCGATAGTCCCCTCACTATCATGTTGATATGCGGGCTGCCACCGTCTAATTCAGTTCGACCGTGTGAAATGTGCCCACTAAGTGCCCACCGATGTGTCACATGCCATTGGGGAAAGGTCAGTTAAGGTTCCCATGCCACCACCCCTGTGAGTGCATCTCTGCTTGGCATCGTACAGCCGTCTGCCTCCTTCTTATGCTTATCACACTCCACATGTCAAGGGCCAGTGTGTTGATGATAAAATGGTGCCTGTTCTTCCTGCTCGGTCATTATGTGGCTAATTTATCATGCCAGCTTGTTGCTCTGTCGTCTGTTCAGGGTCATAGAGGGGGGAGGCTGCACATGGACCACTGTAACACTTTAATGGAGGTTTTGGAACGAATTCAGTGACCAGGGAGCTCTTGTACATAAGTACTTTTGTAGATAACTGGATCCATGTTCAGATTTTGGACAATTGTATGCTTCCAGTTTTGTGGGCTGTGGTGTCGACACGTTGAGCAAAATGCCGATACCCAAAACTGCTCTTTGGCCCCCTTCCAGTTCCAGTAGGTGCCACTAAAAGTATGTGTTTGTGGGTTAAATTAATGTACATATGTGAATATGACAAAAAAAGAAAATCTTCGTCTTCTTCATCGTACAGTAACATGCAGAAGAAGCACAGGCACTCAAGTTACTGATTTTCTCCTCTCAACCTCTGAACTTCACTGTCAGGGATTTTTTTTTGGGGGGGTCAAACCTGGTTTTATAGGCGCTGCCATGTTGGAAATGTGAGTTGGCCCATTTGTTGCACTAATGTGTCAGGAGAGGGCTGAGTGCAATATTGGATTGCCCCCTAAATGTTAAAATTAGAATAAACCATTAACCTTAATTTCGGACCCATCTGAAACATGATTGTTCTCTCTTCATCTCTGAATTTAACTTAAAAATGACAAACCGGATTTAGCCCACTCTAGTTCTCAGTGGCTCATATTTGGAATGAACCACCACAGAGATTGTGAGCCAGCAGGCCCTTTCTCACATCCAGCATCAGTGACCTTTTACCTCATAATTGTTCTTCTGCATGAATGGACAAAAATCCCACAGATTCCCAGGAGCGAG
>CAAKHF010024124.1:24552-63521 GCA_901007745.1 Hippocampus kuda | reverse complement strand
TCCCCACTGCCCCCGTTGTACTGTGCAGCGTAATCCGCCATCAGTGGGCCTGCACAGAGGTTTGGATACATTGTCGCGAGCAGGGCCACTCATCTTCTTTTGTATTTTCTGTCACGCTCGCAGAGGTAATATCCTCACTTGAATGTAGCTGACAGGAGCGCGTCTCAGTTGCGTTTTTCTTTTTTTTTCTTTTTTTTTTTTGGGGTATTGCACAGAGCTGCTCGCTTGAACTAATAACCACATTTGTCATTGCTGGTCACTCCAAATGTCAGAAACAAACTCGGGCGGAACTGTGCTTGTTGGGGTTAGCGGCGCAGAGGGCTGTCACGGACTTTCGCTTTTGTTTTTCCTGTCTTAAATTGTCTTGCGTTGTGACAAGTTTGGTGTGTTTGCTGCACGTGCAGAGTTGTGCAACTGCCAGCGCGCTTAAGCGTTTTCTCTTGACAGCAAAGAGATTAGCTCCTCTCCATCTGTTGCAGTTTGCGCACAAGGAGCTCCGTTGCCACCCTCGTTTAACAACGTGAACCTGTGGCTCTCTTGGCCATGTTTTCTTGTTCTAATTGATTCCTTCTCTGAGCAATACTGATGGCGCGCCACACACACTGATATTTATGCTCGGACATTATTTGTGTCCCGTGGGTGAAAGGGTTCAATCGATGACATTGGGCTGTACAGTTTTTGGGACAACAGCTGCAGAAGGCCGCCGCAGGGTCGGCCATTTGGCTTGCCCGCCATAAATTGAGACCATCTAGTTGTACGTATGGACACCAACCCTGTATTCTGTTGCTTTGCTGGAATGCGGGATCATCTCCTTTTATCTTCATGACTGAAGCCTAATTACAGAACAAATGTCACCACCTCATTTCATCTACTGTAATTTTTTTCCTGGTGGTGTGGCGTCGTGTCTTGTAAAACCAGGGCTGGGGCACTTTCTTTCTACCGGGAGGGAGTTTAGTTTCTTTCTTCACACGCCATAATAAATGCCTGGAAATTTTGATACAACAATCAAAACACGTGGATGATATATTTTGAACACTTGTGGGATCCTGTGAGATCGTATTTGTTTTTCGATTGACTTGGCAGCTCAGCTCAAATGTATGCAGGCTGTACATGGCCCAGAGATTGAAGTGACCCCACCCCTGATAATTTCATAGCAAGTGCTCAGTGAGGGTGGGGAAACAAATATTTAGGCCACTGACATGATAAGTGCGCATGTGGAAGACCTGACAACTAAAATGTTTACAGTACGCTCCACCAGACTTTATTTGCTTTCAAAAAAATGACATTTTCTATACTATACACACAACACCTAAAGACTCCAAATTAAAATGAGGGTTTTTTTGCAATAAACTCCTTTAATGTTGCAAAAATGAGTACGCAGGAAATACATTTACAGTTACTGTTTGAAGTCAAAATTGTTCTTGTATTCCCTGCCAAACTGGAGCAAAAGCTAAATTTTGAAAGGGCTTTACTGTAAACGCACTTCAACAACCCACAGCGTCTCCATTTTACTCCGAATGCCAACTAGAAAGCGACCTCACGTCTCATTGTGGCTATTTCTCTTTCTACCAGTAAGAGAGTTTAAAGGGACTGAATTCCAGGGGGTTGCTCAAACGAAACTGCTGGCAGGAAGAACTGGTCCTCATCTTAACATTCAGTCCTGTCATTGAAACAATGAGAGACACTAAAAATATCCCCAACAATCATATAATGTTAACAATTTCATCCAGTCATACGTGTTTAGTTCGGATGAAATAGTGCAGTGATTGGATATAACAATTCCGATACATGCGTGTGCGTGCAGGCCTGCATGTGTGTGTTTGATTCCGGTGTTGCCTACCAGACAGGATCTCCATCCAGTTTTTCTGGTTTGGCCACCCTGACTGGGTGACAATGTATGTCACTATGGTTGTCAAAATGTATCCCTCGGTGTAGAAAATATCGAAACTTTGGACGAGTGGTGCACCGATCATTGGCCATCGATAATGATTGGCTGATTTACGAGGATGTGTTCGGCATATGCCACTTCCCCTTTTTATTCACACTGCATGCGCCCCTCCCCCTGCAGCGGCAACCCAAACGTGTCTGCCATGTCGAAGTTTTATGCGATTCTGAACGTGGTTCTGAAAAGATGCCAGAAAGAACGGGTCAAAAAGCTTGAAAAGTACTTTCAATATGACGTTTGAAGAACAGACACTTGGCGCAACGTGGTGAGCTTTCACGGCTCACGGCAGTGAATTGAAGAGACGGAGCGGCGCCTGTCAAACGGTGGCTAACACATCCCGCACGAGGCTACATATGCCCGTTCAAGCGGGACAGTTAAAAGGCTAAACAGATAACCTGAAAAATAATTGAATTCATCTGACTCAATGACCTGACTTTCTCAGTGGTGCAAGACACCCTGCCTGCTCTCTCCCTTGGAGCCCCGCTACATGCTATCTGGTTGCAAATGATCGGCGTCGGCAGATTTCATTCATGGAAGATTGCGATCAGAATCAGCAGCATAAAACCCAAAACCGAACACACTGACTTCAGACTTGAATTATTTCAGAGGGGGGTGCGCCCGACTGGAGCGATGCCTTGCTCAGGGGCAGCTGAAGGAGATGGATTTGTCCTAAATGAACAAAATTACAACATTTCTGTGCAGGCCTAATGGACATCTGCTTTGGAGTTTTATCTCATCCCTTGAAGCCGAAACAGCTAAATTTCCAGTGTATGTTCCGTGTAGCCATATTTTCCTGAGAGTTTCACGTGCTATGTTGAGGTCCCGCATGATATCATGTGACTAACCACGAGAATTTTATTTGACTTTAAAGGGGGTATATTTTCCAGAGTGTTTTTGTCTAATTCTGAAGTGCACTTTAGAGGTTTTTGATGTGTGCAGTGGCTACACAATCTAAACCCATGTTAGGCCAATCTAATTGCCTCGTCTTGGCTCTTCAGGCGGTCAGTAACAAGGGTGTGATGAGGGATCAGATAACCGTACGAGGTGGCCAGCTGAAGGTCAAGTATCTGTATGAAGACTCCGCTAACAATCGCAAGATCAGTGCCATTACCACGGCCGCACCTCAAAACGGCGGGACCAGCGCTCAAACGGCGAATAAACCGGCACCAACCACCACCTTACCCAAAGATCACAGCGCTGACAGGTGGGAAAGACACTGAAAAAAAAAGTGTCACATTTAGACCGAGATTGTTTGCTCACCACCTGGAGTCTTTTCTGGTTTATCACAGCTCCGAATCCAGTAAAGGCTCCAATGACAACGCTGGCTCTCAAGGAGTTGCCAATGGCGGGAACACTACCAAGCTGTGTGGCCCCCTCACGCCAGAACAGGCCGTGAGACTGTACCGGACCCAACTGACCAGCCTTGAGCAGACCGAAATCCACTCCTACTCCGACGTCTACTTCGTGGGACCCAATGCCAAGAAGAGGCCCGCCGTCACTGGGGGCAGCAACAACTGCGGCTATGATGACGAGCAAGGCGGCTACATCAACGTCCCCCATGACCACCTGGCTTACCGCTACGAGTTTCTCAAGGTAAGGAAAAGGATCTGCTCAAAGGCTGTTGTTCACCTCAACATCTCTTAGAACAGGAGTCTCAAATTCATTTTCGCCGCGGGCCACGGTGTAGTTACGGTTTCCCTTGGAGGGCCATTATGAATTTTGGGAAACCATATAAATGTTTAATCACCTTCACATTTCGAATCCACAGCGCACAACAAATTGATGGATAACGAGTTTTAAAATCAGAAGTCAAGAAAAATGACTATTGTGGATTACATATGACAATTTGAAATTTGGGTTAAAATTTTACCAAGCATGATGGAACTTGACATGCTTCCATTTGCCTTCGCGGGCCGCATTAAATGATGTGGCGGCCCAGATCTGGCCCCCGGGCCTTGACTTTGACACCTGTGTCTTTGAAGATAAACTGGTTATGAAGCGGAGGTAGTGCCAAAGTGAACAGGAGAAATCGCTTACCTGCTGTTGTTGTAGACTCCCATTTGAGGTTCTTTGTTGGATTAGATGTTGAAGTGGTTTGTGTAACAATGACGCAGCGATTTATACAATTTCTGATTTCGACAAGTGGTCAGGAGCCTCAATAGCTTGTGGGGGAGAAAAAACACAACCAGGTGGTCACCAGCTTGGTCATGCACTGCTTTGGGATGGAATTCTGTCGCAAGTCAGCCAACGTGGTTGGAAGGAATTTTGTTACAACCAAGAAAATAGTCTAACGAAAATGTGCAATAGGAGTAAATTAAAAATGAACCCTTTCATGCCCCCTGTAACCCAATAACGTGATAAGCTGTCCACTGTAGTAACCACTGTCCCCGAAAGGGTTAAGCCTCTTTCATCCGCCTGCCTTTTGCCGTCCTCAGATTATTGGCAAGGGCAGCTTCGGCCAGGTGGCCAAAGTCTACGACCACAAAATGCAGCAGCACCTGGCTCTGAAGATGGTCCGCAACGAGAAGCGTTTCCACCGCCAGGCGCAGGAAGAGATCCGCATTCTGGAGCACCTGCGCAAGCAGGACCGCAGCGGCACCATGAACGTGGTGCACATGCTGGAACATTTCACCTTCCGCAACCACATCTGCATGACCTTCGAGTTGCTCAGCATGAACCTCTACGAGCTGATCAAGCGCAACAAGTTCCAAGGCTTCAGCTTGCCTCTGGTCAGGAAGTTTGCTCACTCGATCCTGCAGTGCCTGGAAGCCCTGAGCAGGCTCCGAATCATCCACTGTGACCTCAAGCCTGAGAACATTCTGCTCAAGCAGCAGGGACGCAGCGGCATCAAGGTATTCAAGCGCGCCGTGCGGCCTATGAGTAACTCCTCTTCTTTCTCACTCGCTTAATGGCTTGTCTCTTCCCCCACCAGGTGATAGACTTTGGCTCCAGCTGCTTTGAGCACCAGCGCGTGTACACATACATCCAGTCTCGCTTCTATCGAGCTCCCGAGGTGATCTTCGGCGCTCGCTACGGCCTGCCCATCGACATGTGGAGCTTCGGCTGCATCCTGGCTGAGCTGCTGACGGGCTACCCGCTTTTCCCCGGCGAGGACGAGGGCGACCAATTAGCCTGTGTCATGGAACTGCTAGGCATGCCTCCTCAGAAGGTTCTGGAGCAGGCCAAAAGAGTAAAGACCTTTATCAACTCCAAGGGCCACCCCCGCTACTGCGGAGCCAACACCCTGCCCACAGGGGCCACCGTGCTCACGGCGTCGCGCTCCCGCCGCGGTAAGTTGAGAGGTCCCCCGGCTAGCAAAGAGTGGAGCGCCGCGCTCAAAGGTTGCGAGGACGCCACCTTTATTGACTTCATTAAGAAGTGTTTGGACTGGGACCCCTCATCTCGTCTGACCCCCAGCCAGGCGCTCAGACACCCTTGGCTCTATCGCCGGCTGCCCAAATCGCTACCTGTAGTCGAGCGGAGCCAAGGGGCCCCCACCAGGCGGCTCCCCGATAACCACAGCACCTCCTTCCCCTCCATCATGGCCAAAGGCGGGTCAGGCCTGGGCACCACAGCTACGAATAACAAACTGAGGAGCAACATGTTGGGAGATTCCGGAGAGGCCGTACCTATTCGCACGGTCCTACCCAAACTTGTCACTTAGAGAGGGAGCGAGAGAGTCCCACTTATCTCCTCTCTCCCTCTTCCTCCTCCTCCTCCTCCACACTTCTCAGGAGGAGTCAGTGTGCAGGAGGATGCGGAGTCTAGGTTTTAAAATGATCGCTTGTCCTTTGTTTTTGTTTTTTTTACTGCGCGGTGTCGACACCCCAGTTCTGGCTTTTTGATATTAGCTGAGCAAATGAGAGACGACACAAGAAGAAGAAGAAAAAAAAAAAGGTTTTCTACAGAGGATTTCCTTGGGCGGCTGTGCAGATTCTCTACACGGTCGTTGATTTTGATTATCCTTTGTACAAATGTGCGAGTGTTTTTAATGTGAATTTGTTCCCACGCGAGTGTTTTTAGTTGCCCGCACTCAAATGCCTCACTCTTTTATCACTGAACACTCTTGAGGAGTTAAAAGGGCTACAAACTCCCTACTTAGCTCGCCGGTAGCCGACTAAGCTTTACTCAGCCAACAGTCATCGTCGAAAAGAGCACACTGACACATACAGCCAACACTTTCACACTATTTGACGACAGCATCATGTAGTTTCTGCAATAACGTTTCGCCTTTTGACCTCTCGACCTAATCCCCGGTGCTAGCATGTCAACTCAAGATGTGACATTAGTATGTGCGCGAACACACTGGCTCACTGTTACTGTGGGAAACATGAGCGATCGACATGTATTTTAAGTCCCCTCATCCCGAAGGTTGATGATGACAGAAGCTGCGCTTGTCACCAAATCGTCATGGACTCACTTTACTTTCTTAGTTCCTGGGAATAATTCATCTCTACCGAGCCTCCTGCCTGTATCCACACAATCATGTTTATCGACCACTAAAATGCTCTTGGTTGTAACAGTGTAACGAGGGATCATGTCTCCAAACTGGCGGAAGGAAGGTGGTATATCTAAAAAACAAGTTGAATAACGGGCTTATATGTTCCATAATGTGCTAAAAATGTGAGCCACTTTCTTTCTAGTGAGAAGAGCTAGTAGCAAAGATGGCCCTCTGTGGTACCGATTTGAAGGCGTTTTTCTCAGGGATAGTCATACTTGATACATCCCCTTAATTCTACACTGCAGGGGTCCCCGACTACAAGGGCACAAGCTGGAATCAGGCTGCACAGAGAGACTTTCTTCAGAGTCAGAAGTGTAATTTTGAAAAGCAGTTACACCTGCCCGTTCCTCTGTCAAAATCTTATTTACAAAGAATGGGTGTGATTCTTCAAAAAGGAGAACAAACCAAATACCGAAAAAAAGAGAAGAGCCTTTTATTTCCAAGAAAAAAAAATACGAAGACCATATCTGCAGTCCTACTTCAGGTTTGCGGATATGGCTTGTCGACTGACGCACCAAACCCGCTCTGCGTAATGTGACACAAAAGAATAAAAGATTCCGACACGGTGGAATTGGCACAGAGCTCCCACGAATTATGACATTCTGCCAAATGTCGAGTTGTGTCTTTGATTTTGTTTATATGCCGGTTCGTCAAAATCTCCTTGACTTGAAACCGGTCCGTGGAGCAAAAAAAAAAAAAAATGTTGGGGACTGCTGCTAAAAAGGCTTGCGTTTGCATATAAGTAAATTCGTATTGCTGTAACGCAGCAGAGCTGCAAACGGGCCCGCTGCGTGTTCCACAATCTGACCTAGATTTGCTTTCTCCTCCCCCTTGTTCTCGCACTGTCATGTAGGCCAGGGAACCTCGTCAACCCATTAATATATATATTGAATTATGGTGCTGTCCAGTCGTGCGTACACACACACATACACAAACACACACAAAGTTGTCAGGTGCATGTTGTATGGACCACACTGCTCAAACACTTCTCTATCTCATCCCTTGTTTTCTAAGTAAAACTGTCAGGGATTTCTACTTTATTGTTGCTGGGGGGTTCCTTTTTTTTTTTTTTTAAATAGAAGTGGTTTCCATTGCGAGTCACTCCCAAAATGTCAAGAGGAAGTATAATCCAAACATGGATGAAGAAGACAAAAAAAGTTGTATGCTGTCATGTTGTACTCGTGGTGTGCGGTATAGTAGCAGGATGTTTGGTGTTCCAGCATGAGATCACAATCTTGATAAGTTACGGCTGAGTGACGACCAGAAGAGAAATGTAAAGTAACCAAATGGAGTTGGAATAGTTTTTTTTTCTAAGGAAATAAAAGAAAAATGCTGATTAACTGAGTGACAATCGACTGATTTCAGTAGATGTAGTCAAACAACTTGACTTTGAGTGGTGGTGGGTAAGACTTGGAAACTCAAAGTCAGTCACACTTTTGGGGGACAGTATTACCATTTTCGTTTAGCAGGCTAGATGGGATCATAAGAGTCAAGCCAGTGCACCACATGAGGCGGAGAGGCACCCTTACCTATACTCATGAGGGATCTGTACCAGAGCTGTACAAATTGGACACGCAAGTGTTTCTACCAAAACTGTCAGAAACAGACTTCATGAGGGCTCGAATTGAGTGAGTGGGCAGACTGGTACTGAGAGTTCACGAGTTAAGCATGTGAGAGAGCCTCCAGATGATGTGGAGATTCTGCTTCCATGTGGAGGACATTGACTGCCTCAAGTAAAGGATCGTGTGGAAAATAGATCCTTTTGAAAGGCCGCACAGACTGAACAGAAGTGCCTCAAATGCTCTTTGGTCGAGAGATGAGATCCATTTTTGGATCACATGCTGATTCAATGACCTTGAGTTTCCCTCCGGTTGATAATATTATAATTTGTTGTCATTCGAGACCTTGGTTATGAAACAATGTTTCCAATGGTGCTCATGGACTACTGCGAATAAACTCTTGAGGCAGAAAAGATTATGGAATCAGTGCCCTTTGATTGACTTTGTAGTTCAAGACATCGTTCATTCCCTCGTCCTCAATCACTGTGAAGCGATTTTTAATGTAGTGGGCACTTAAATTAACTCAAGAGTCAAATTTGTTTTCAAACCACTTGGGCGCTTAATGACATCACTTTTGTTATACAAATTACGTCGGCTGTAATAAATATAAAGCCATTAAAAAATAGAGATGTTAACATACGAAGCGGTTCAGTTGAGCCATCATATAGCACAGTATCTTAACCTTACCACATGATGCAAAAACATTATGCATCTATTATTATCCAACAATTATTTTCAAGTAATTGTTGGAATGATTACCATAATACTTTGCTATCCCATTTCAATTAAAACTCAGCATAATTTAGCAGAATTGTTTTTACAGTTCTTGTATTGGATGCCCAAGTGTATCTCATGTTGGGCTTGGTGAGTGCACAGTGTAGACTCAACACTGTGCCCTCCAACAAACATGACAAGTGATGACTCAGTGTCATCCACATCATGCGTTTCTGAGGAAGTGGACACAGGCGTCTGCATATAAACACAAAAACATGTTTTTCTCTCTCTTTTTTTTTTTTGATAATAAAATGGATGGTGTCCACTTGTCTGCTGGGTCAAATGCAGAGATTTGGTGAAACGGGCCAAATGCGGAAATTTTGTGTACGTGTAAGAAAATCTGACAAATGAAGAGGATGATCCTTAATCTTATTGTCTTAAATCATCAAAGCATTCATGCACAATTATTAGACATTTAATTACTGCATACACCCTCTCCTTGTGTCGTCCAGCTTCAACCACAATAATCAACATGATTAAATAAATACCTCTCTGACAGTCTCAATTAAAATTAAGAATTTATAGCTTTGCTTAAGGAGACTTCTGAGTAGACACAGTCCGGGTAATTGAGGGAAAAGTAGAAGTATTGATTAAATTCCTGTATTTACGTATTCTCAGTCATATTCAGTTGGACATTTTTTTCAATATGTTTTCTTTTTATGGGGCGTTCCCACCTCCATTTTCCACGTACAGTATTGAATGTTTACCAGTATTTTGGGGAGAATATTCAGGGTTTAATGATTATTTTTTTCCCACTGCATTTCAGTGGGCGTCAAGTGTATGTAAATTTTCGCTATTGGTGGGGTGGGTTGGTCCCATTCTCCCGCAAATCGCGGGGGTCAACTGTACAGTAACTAAACAAGTTGTTTAAATAGATGGGACCAATTTCTGATCAGCTCAGTGATTGGTTATCATTTGTGTTTGTTTTTTCGATTGGTGATCGGCTGCAAAACCCTGATCGTGTAAAGCATGCCTGCCCTTTACGTCAATCACGATCGACCGGTAGACCGCGGGCAGGTACCAAGTCTATCGCGAGGGGTGTCGAGAGAAATAAAAACAACCTCAAAGCCTTTGTGTGTCTGTGTGCCTGTTACTAATATGATACATTTTAGTGTTAGTCCACACTGCAATCTTAGCATCCTATCAGTCTCACTTTCACAACAAGTATTTAATAAAATAAAATACAATAAAAAAAGGAGGTCACCTTTAACCTACGGTGGCGCGTGACGTACATCACCGGAAGTTGTTAGCTGTCAGCAGGGTGGAATTGCACTTTGCGATCAGAGCTGTTGTGCTCTATATTTTATTGTAATTATTATTCACATACAGAGTTTGTTTCTTGTACAATTCACCGAGGGCACTGGCAAAAAAAAATCTGGAGTGCCGCTAGAAGAATTTTAAAACGGTACACGTGAGCTACGATTGTTAACACGCTGCAAAAGTGCGCCCCATGACTCCGCGTCAGGTCTCTACTAAGGTAGGCAGTGATTTGTTATTCACGAACTCACAAACGTTTATGTCTACTTTATTTTTCTGTTTCGTTCATCTGAGAGGCAGTTGTGTCTATTGCTCATCAGGGCATGCGTGTGTAAGTGCGTGTGTACGCGTGGGTGTGCTGTAACAGAGTCGATCGCGGGAGGGTGGCTGATCGAAAAATAGATCTTTGGTCAAAAAAGGTGGAAAGGCTAATAATTGGCTAATTATGACAACTGGAAAAACACACTATACCCGTATGTTTTTTTTCCTGATTAAATGGAAATGTTTTTAATTCTAGAAGCTCTTGGTTTATTAGCTGGCACAAGATCAAACTCATTTGTCATGAATCATTGTTGTTGCCAACAACATAAAAAATTCTCCTCAATAAGGTCATGTGTGGGGAATATATTATGGCTCTAAATCTGTTCTGTCATTGTCAATGCTTCCCGGTTCACGTTCCTTGCTGCGCTCTGTTTTTTTCCACCTTATAAAAACTCCCAAGATCTCAATCAATCATGATCTCAACGACTGTTTGATGTTACCTCTCTCTATGGGGTGTGTCAAAAAGATTTCAAGGCTGATGTCACATTTCTAATCCAAAATACAAACTGCTAGTTTGTAATCCCTTTAACAAAGTATCACACTTCCCCAGCCTTCTCTGGAACAGCGTCATGCACTCTTGAAAGCTTAGGGTCGAGGAAAAATTCACACAGAGCCGCCAGGTCTGGTGAGTTTGCACCGGCAAAAAGATGTTCTTCTTGACAAAGAACTGTCAGATGCTCTGGGCAGTGTGAATAGACGCGCTGTCACGGTGAAGCAACCGCAAGACAACAACTGTCACCTGTTACCATGCACTGAATGAAGCAAACACTGACGGAATCTTTTGTGGACGTGTTGTTTGATGAGCTCAAGTTTGGAGTTGGGCTTTTTTTTCCTGACGCTTGTCATGGAACATCCACGGTGGACGGAAAAATATAGCGAGCCCTTTTGACAAAGTCAGGAATAGAAAGAACAGAATATCTCTTGAAATTATACTTAAGAACAGAAATGAAGAGTCTGTACTTTGTTACTTGCGACTACAGGTGCAGAACCATACAAGTAGAATTCAAGATGTGTTGTCAGAAAGCTGATGACTAGTTGTTGACAACGCTTATCAGCCTTACATAGCTGTAATGGCCGAGCTGTGACTTGTCAAACAGGTTTTGTGAACGCCAGGCTGATATTCATCCGCAGGCATTCAAGTTGTTGGAATCTACCTATGAGCGACAGACTGCTCAGGTTACGCACCAGATCCCGTAACGGTTGAGTCCTCTGTGTTTACATGCAGGCTGGCGCAGGCCCAGGGGAGGAAACTGTTCGTCATCCACGCAACAACCAGTTGAGCAACGTTAGCTCCATCGCAGCTAAGTCAGTGTTGTAGATACTTGTTGGAAGCGGGATTTAGACAGGTTGCTTCATCATCCAGGCATCATTATCTCAGATCGTGTCGGTAGTTCATGCATCAGTGAGTTTCCAAAGAATAGTGATAGATTCCACTCTGGCGCCATTTCAGTAGATAAACTAGCACAAGCGATATATCACGAAGTTATGAAGACGCTAATCCCTTTTCTATAATGCTTGACCACATTTGATTGATAAGGAGGATCGCCCAGCTGACAAGTCAAGAAACATGAACACTTCCAATTTCAAGGGCTCATTAAGAGTCTCTGACCAAAGCTACGCCCATCACTGATGTGCATGAGACGTGTGATGGAAAGAAGCCGATGCTAGCCATGGCTGCTATGCTAATCGTCAGACTTATTCATATTAATGTGTAACGGAATCACACTTACAGTTAATTGGTTTAAAGTTGACACAATCAATTAAAAATCATAAAGATTCAATTGAAAGTGATACACCCCCCCCCCACTGAAATCTTGCTAATTCTGCATCAGAGCTCAACACTCATGCATGTGGCCCCTCCACCTTTGAATCACAGCTCCTATGTTCACTTTTGTTTTGTCTGTGATTGCTTGTTTTGTAGATGTACAAGATTGGGCCAGGGAGGGCAGATTTAAATCTCCCCCTCCCACCCCAAATCCCCTATTTTACTTGCACGACTGTCTGGTCATACTGACAGTTTTAACATCAATGACAAAAAAATGATGTTGTTTTTATTGTATCCTGCCCTTTATTCTAAGACGTGTGACTGTGGGAGGTGGCATGTTTATTTATATATGCCTTGCGATTGGCTAGTGACCTGATCAGGGCAGACCCCACCTCTCACCAAAAGTCAGCTGGGACAGGTTGGAGCTCACCCTTGAGCCATAAGAGGACAATCGAAAATGGTTGGATGGCTACATGATGCAAGTGTACCAAATGTTGTGGCTGTATTTCAATGTCATCTCTTGTTTGACAATTACAGTCCAGTATTACTGTCATTATTTATTGCACTATACAAAGCCCAGCAAGTTCTATGCTTGAAAAGTAGTCAGTCTTAACTCCTCTCACATACATAAAGTTAGATCCATAAATATAAAAATGCTGTCGTTGCACTGAAATGTATCCCCGAACCATCCATCAGACTGCGCAGGACAAAGTCAACTATGTATTATCTAAAAATACACACAGTTAAAAGCCAAAACATCTGGCAACACTGTTAAGTTGCAGTAAGCGGCCTCGCTAAAACCTAAATGGAAAGGAATCCATAGTTCACGTCACTCCTTTCACACGCAAATTTGTTGTTTTGTCAAAAAATTCTGGGCATTTCTCTCAACGCAGGTCTTGCTTTATCATGTCAAAGAAGATTACATCAATCCCATTACGTATCAACTCCGCCACCTTTCTGACCATATGCTCCAAAGCGCACCTGTCGCCTTTTGGCATACTGACTTGTGCTCTAATCTTCACCTCTGCTACAGTCGGTGACAAATAAATTACAAGGTATCGTAGCAGGAATGAGCTTGAGGTCACTGTTTTTGCAGGTGACTCAAAATAACAAACGGCGAACATCATCCGTTCCGTCACATAGGTTGACTTGCAAGTTCAGGTTTCATTTTTTTACCCCCCATGGGAAATCATTTCAAGAGAGTTTGTCATTGTAGTTAAAAAAAAAAAAAAGAAAAAAGTATAAGATGATATTTTTTCTTCCGTGCTGTTTTTGCACAGGTGTACCTTAGGCTGCCAACAATAAAAAGCCACTCCAAAATACACTTTTTTATCACACAGCACAATGCCACAGTTGCTGCAGTTGGAATGCTGACTGCAGGAATATCCAGCTGTGTCATTTTTTTCCCATTGCTGCCGAAAATCTGGCAGCACATGCAATCAGCCACAAAATCATAGACCACTTTCAACTATGCACCCCAGCCCAGGACCACCAGATCCTACATCTTCATCAGGGTCTCCACTTGACTGTAGTTCATCGTCGTAACCCAAATGCTCACATTTGATGGCATTTGTCTCTTTGGAACGGTGTTCTCCTCCTGAATCCCAGTTTTTCAAGGGTGGTCACATCAGGGACTGACAACCCCCCACCCCCACACTTTACATCAACCAGAACTAATGATACTGAAGGCCCAGCGCATATTATATTGACAAGGCAGCACACAAAGGGTGAAATCCGACTGGACACAATTCTACCATCTATATACAGTACATGTAGTACTGTAAGCAGTGCAGCTAAGAGAAATGCTCCAAAATGAAGAGAATTGACTGTTGGGACTAAATTAATTCAGTTTTCATGGAACGAGTCATTAGAATTTAGGCTGTAAATGTAGGTCGAAGTTTCTGATAGTTTCGGCTAGCAAAGAAGGCCTGAACAGCATTTGGATGTTTTCAAGCATTCCTAATCTTGGTTTGTCTAACGCCAAGGCAAGGAAGGCAAGTGGAGTCCGTTTCGGCTGGCTCAACCCCTGCTACTATTCTCCCCCTATTTTCACCTTTCGAAAGCACGCAATGCAGTTATGCCCACACAAATATAAACTCACACGGGTCAGCGAGTGTATATACACGCACACACAGATGAGAGAGAGAGATGTGTGGCACTACTGGCTGTGGACCACAGGGACAGCTGACCCGAGCAGTTGATGGCCGGAGCAGGACGTGCTACGTGCTAAATTAGCTCGCCACCCCTTTTTCCCCCCAACACACACACACACACACGCACACGCGCAAACACTTCCAGACACATGTCCTCACATGCTCCACAGCAGATTGCAGCCTACTCCATCGTTGCGCATCACACAATGACACAGCTGAGCTCACATGCACAGCTGAGCACGTCTCTACAAGTTAAACCCATCACACGCTTTGGCTGTCGGGGGACCATTTGCCCACACGACCCACCACCGTTCTGCATCACCCCCACAGAATGCAGGTTAGAGGAGGAGCCGCGGACATGTGCAAGTGGTTGAGGAGAGGAGACCTAATTTACAGGTGGTGAAAAATACAGCTGTGTCTCTGTCCGTATATTGCATTAGTTGGTCCTGTATTTAGGTTCTTAATTCCCCTTCTGCCTTGTTTACGTGACCTGGCTGGGTCACAGTTAGAACTGGAATAGAAGGTGACTCATCCTTCGTCTTCAGAGATGAATCCGACTGTCTGCCTGTTTTACTATATATATAAAACTCGATATACAGTATATGGGTGCGTAATTTGTTTCGGGTTTTATGTTTCCAGTCCGTCTTATAGGCCCCGAGGTGGAAAGTCCCCATGGCAACAGAAAGTTGCATCAAAAAACATAGTGGATGCTCATCATGGAGTTCCATCAGTTTAATTCATACTGTATTTGATCAGCGACTGGTGAGCTAAAGTGTTAAGCTAACCTAGCTAGAGCAATCTTAGCTTCAGAGTCCACACGGCGAGGCCACCTGCGAATGACAGATGAAGTGAAGACGTCGTAGGCGTTTTGTCTCTCATCGTCAATTCGAAAACTCTGCATGTTGCTCTTGTCTTTTTGTCTTTTTCCGATTCCATCAAGATAATCCTTCGATCCAAATGTATGGCATGACTTTTACACATTTTATCCAGTTGTGCTTTGCAACACTGTCCACAGTTTGATGGGCTCAAGAGACTTCATGTAGTATCGCACTCGATTGCTTCATGTGATTTTTACAGAATTGTTTTGAAGAAAACGCTGGTGCTGAGTGTTTTCTCGCATGAGATGAGGTTTCAGTTTGTGTCACATGCGCTCTCCTGCACCGTCTCTTCTTCTAACCACTCCAGTTTATGTCACTGTTATGACAACACGAGCTCAGAATTCTGTAAAATCAAATTTCATGGTCAACAAGAGCAGTCCTGTCAGCCGTGCTCGGTTCATTTTGCACATTTGGCAACAGTTCCACTAAATTCGACTCCTTTTGGAATGTCATGCTGATTAAAAGTCAGTCTAGTTTGAAGATGCAACACTGTGATGTTATACTTCTCATTAAAAGCAGATGCTCTATTGAAATGCAGCTTCATGGTATTGGACAGTATTGTTGGACTGCGTGGCGCCAGTGTTGTCCAAAAACCATTTTCTGCAGAGTCAATGGCTAAATATAATCATACCAGAAGTTATACAAGAGTGGTTTACTTTTCCCTCCAGTTATAACCAACAACAAGGCAAAATCCGTAGACAAACAAATTATTGTTTCACACGACCCAAAATCTGAAGGCAGAAGACAAAAATTGTGATGGCTGGATTTGTACATTGTATGCATGCTAAACATCGTCACTCTTACACGACGGTGGTTCATTGCTACAGTGTGGTGTGATCGGCTAAAATGTGTGAATATTTGCAGATCCATATGGGTGCTAATACTCCTCTAAGCTATCGTGCATGCTACGCTGCCATGCCGCCAACTCTTCTCTATGACTGGTAGCAAATAAAGAACGTAAGGGATTCCGTCTCTTAAAACGCATTCAGTACCAGCCAATTCTGGACCAAGTCTGAAAAGACGTTTAAAAACGTCTTTGGGAGTGAATGAGCTAACAAGCTGTTTTGTGCCATTAACGTCTTTTGCACTTCCTTTTCCATCTCCATCATTATAATAGATTTGTATGCACAGTCCCGTAGCCTTCATCATTCCGTATTATCATCCATAAATTTCTCTTGATGCATGTTATATCAGTCTTTGTCAACACCAATTTGCATACAGATTTTCCATTGGGGTTTATTAGATTGCTCTGGTGTACCTAATTTTGTGTCCAGAAGGTGAGAGGATATATCCGCACGTCTCATAAGCCTTATTCTCGCCAGTGTCCCGTTTTCGTTCCCTCATGCCTCCCTCGCTGTCTCCCTTTGGAGCAGCTGCTGGCTGAATTGCTGCGCTGAGAGCTTTTTCCATGTCAGAGTTTGGAGGGCTACTTTCCATCTGCCCGTGACAGGAAACACGCTGACCTACTGAGAAGAGAGCCAAAATGAAGATTGCATTTTACATTGCGACCCTCGCGCTAGAGCACACCCCATCCCGCGCAGTCCACTAAGGCCCATCACCACAGCATCAATGATTCAGTGATTATAGTCTTGTGTTCATGTTCTTCTTTTACTGCTGGTTGAACATGGAACATCAGTGCTATGTCAGGAGTCGATTAATGCTGTCAGGACATAATGGGATGCTTTGTGACACACCACACACACACAAAAAAAGGGGGAAAAAAAGCCTAGTGTTACAATTTTCCAGAAATAACAGCAAATGATGTTCTGAAACCGATTTTGGGGCGGGGAAATTGTCATGCTTTGAGGATAACTGGGCACATGTTTTGCCCAAGGCTCCAATTTAGCACACTCTCAAGACTTACTTGAGACGAAAAGACACAACATCTGCACCACAGAGCAAAGGCCTCTCATGAAGCCAACTAAAGTCATAAATACGCAGTGGCAAGCAAAAGTCCGCCACTGGTTTCATTGTTTTCATGACCTGTCCAAAGCAGCCATTTTTACTTATAAAAAACAAAAAAACAAAATAACTGTCAATGGTGGGATGTTAGCCGTTAGCAAAGATAGTAATTGGGCTTCTATTCAAGAGAGGCAGGTCCTTGCAAGCTAACATAAATTTAAATGAATAAAATATCCAATGCAGGTAATACCTCCACTGACCTCTCTTAAAAATAATCTTTGTTGTCATGATATATTTTTGTTGCCACTGATGTTGAAAAATGGAGCAGGAAATGATCTCCTTGGGGTCAAATCAATCAATGCTGGTCTGTACACTTTCGGACTGCGTCCGAGAATCAAGTTCGGGAGTTCCTGCCCACGGTGAAACGCACACTGGAAACATGATGCACGCACTGTAACATATTTCAACATACATACACTAAGGGCAACGTACACCGACGGGTATTAATGATGTCTATTTAGGTGCCGCGTGAAAATGGCTCAGGATAACGCCTTTTGCATCAGCACATGCGTGCTATACGCACAAACTGTACATAGACCGAATGCATGCACGGTTTATTTTTATACACAACAACAATCAGTGGTCGTAATGTCGCGATCTTGACTTGAGGGCAATACAGTATGTGTTTAAGGACAAGCCTCCGGGAATGGAAAGCCACACCCGCCAGAGGGGCCTGCTGTTGTGTGGGTCATATGTCCGTACAAGGACATAGTCAAGGCAAAGGGCCTTCATACCAACCCTGCACACATGTCTGTGAGGGTGTGTGCAACTGTGGCAGTGACGGCGGGGGTGGAGAAGGAGGTAGTGCCAGCTGGGCAGCTTAAAAATAGTGCCGAGTACGGGATTGCAACTGCACGGGAATCTAAGAACACATGGCCGATGGTCCAATTGTAATTCAGCGGATTTCACTGGGCCGGGCTAAGTGACGATTGACGAGCCGAGGGAGGAGGATGATTAAACGGAGTTGCCTCATAGTGTCTGCGCTTTGTTGGGAGTTTGCAAGAAGTCTGCGGTTTGCGGCATCGCGCGTGTGACAGGCGGGGGCCGTCTTCCAGGTGTCACTCGGCCAGTGAATACTTTGGTGAAGCATACGGTGGCGAGGATGCTGGCTTGATATGCCGGGGGGGGGGGCAGTGGGGCAGTAGGTTGAGTGTGTGGAAGGTGAAACGTGATGGGGATCAGACTGGCAGGATTAAAGAGCACTTGACTGACCTCGACTAATGCACACAACAGAGGGAAGGGATGAAGAACCGAGGGGAGGCTGCTCAGAAGAGAACAGCTGCTCAGTAAGGAGAGTCGGAGCAACGTGCCCGCACTCGAATAAATAAAAAGACAAACCACAAACAAATACAAGCGAGCGAAATACATGCGCACGCATTCGAAAGCGACAAACAAACTGTGAGAGACTTCGTTTGTGCAGGATAATCTCCTGCACAAAGTGGCTCATTCACCTCATGTAATCTCCGCTTGGATTAAATTGGATTATTGGATTACAAAGGGTTCCTCATGGGAGAGCGACAGAGACAAGACAAAAAAAAGAAGTTACCTGAAACTTCAACTCACAAGCTCAGAGGAAGCATCCATTTTAGAACAATAGCAGTTAAAAATAATTATTCAGAACTTGGCCAAATGTGGAGGAGGTTTTTTTTTTTTTCATTTGTGGAATAAATGTTGGCCGGCCCGGTGGGGTCCAGTGGTTAGCGCGTCGACCTCACAGTGCAGATGTCGTGGGTTCGATCCCGGCTCCGGCCTTCCTGTGTGGAGTTCGCATGTTCTCCCCGGGCCTGCGTGGGTTTTCTCTGGGCACTCCGGTTTCCTCCCACATTCCAAAAACGTGCATGGCAGGCTGATTGAACATTCCAAATTGTCCCTGGGTGTGAGTGTGAGCATGAATGGTTGTTCGTCTCTGTGTGCCCTGCGATTGGCTGGCAACCGGTTCAGGGTGTCCCTCGCCTACTGCCCGAAGACGGCTGGGTGAGGCTCCAGCACCCCACGACCCTTGTGAGGATAAAGCGGATCAGAAAATGGATGGATGGATATTTCATTTTAAACATACAATTACAGTCATACCTCAGTTTTTGACCATAATCCGTTCCAGAAGGCTGCTCAAAAAGCGATTTGTTCGAAATCCGAAACTATTTTATGAGCCCATAATTGAGGACTAACACACTATGCAGAAATAACATAAAAACAGTCAGATTTGCGTAAATCACAACAAACACGTCTGCTTACAATGAACGCTACACGAGGAAGTGTCACTTCCTCGTGTAAGGAAGCCGAGAGGAGTCAAGTGGCGTATTCGGGTTTGCTCAATTTCGTCGAAAATCGGTTTTCGGTCGTAATCCGAGGCGTAAAAATCTCGAATTTTTTTTGATCGAAAACCGATTTGGTCAAGAACAGAGACGTTCGAAAACCGAGGTTTGTCTGTACTTGAATCATTTGCCAGAGAGACTAATTTATCAGATCATAATTCACTCAACTAAGGAAAATTAAGTAAGTGTTTTGAAAAAATATGTTTTTGATTATTTGAACGCCGATGCGCACACATGTACAGAATATGGGTGAACAATCCGGGGAAATGACTTTTTTTTAAATTGTGCACAACTGTAAACATAATAAATGATCCCTGACAAGCAACATTATCTTCATCAAAGCTCAATTATTGATTATTGGTAACATTTTTGTGTTTGACCTTAGATTCGGGTGTTTCTATGAAGGAAAAACTGTGAAATCTGTACAATGCCTTTACGCGCATACTGTAAATACAAACTCTAGATTGGAATATCGGTCCGAGTATTACTGCTGGTCAATGGCCATCATGAAAGCCTGCGGCCTGAGAGCTCGTGTGTTTGTGTCAGCTGTACGAGTGGCTAAACACACCCTTGAATGTGTCAGTTTATGAGCGTGTGTCCTCTGCCCAGAAGACGAGTGGGTCGGTGGCCGGGAGTGAATCATGGCGAGAAATGGCCGCGTGACATCGTCGCGTCTGTCTGTGAGGAAAATCGTCATGAGACAAAAGTCCCGATAACTGCAAAGACTCCCTCTGTGCGGGGCAAGTGGAGCGTGGTCATCAGAATCCAACGTGTGTGTTACGGGCGCGTAAATGTGAGAACACAAGGCTACGAAAGCGCACGGGAAGAGGAGTAGGCGTGCGTGAGTGTGTTGACGGTGTTTGCTAACAGGATGAAATGAGGCCATTCTCGTCAGCTGAGTAGGACGGAAGACGGCAGGCGGAAAGAAGTAGGCTAAATAATTGTCTCTCGTTATCAAAAGCCCTCTTGTGTTGTTGAGGGCACAAAGGGCAACGGGAATGTCCATGTGACTCAAACGTGACAGCGACTGCACTGCTCACATATACGCTAACAAACGGTTGCCGCGCTGGCCTGAAAACAAATAATCGTGAGAGAGGGGGGAGAAAAAAATTGAAGGTTTACTTTCAGAGAGTTGGGCGTAATCTTATTTATTTATTCATTCATTTTTGTCCTCGGTATTATTTTCAGTTCGTGACACTTTTCATGGCACTACCCAAAAAAAAAAAAGTTGAGTGAGCGCAAAATTTCAAGGCAACAAAACTGAGAAATTTTAAAGTTACCGGTAAGCTAATGTGAAAATTGTCTCTGCCGCATTTTCGACAAAGAAATAAGCCCCTCAAGAAGTCATTGTCTCTTCTATTGTCCCCAAATGTAAAGATATAAGCAAACAACAACTCAGCAAATTGTTTTGGCGCTAACAACTTGTTTTCTTTGTTGTGCTAACACTGAAAATTTATGTTTTGAAGTTGTTCCAATTTCAATGATTATTTTAGCCCTCCCGCTAAAAAATACAAGTTGTGTTTTTTTTTTTGTTTGTTTTGTTTTTTTTACAGTGGTGGCGTCCTTGGCCCACATATCTGTGCACAGACGTGCGTTTCAAACCCGTGATCTTTGATGAATGAGGGATTCCCGTGGTGGTCACAAGCTTGTTGAAGGGCAATAGAGCAGGCCGCTCATTTCATGGATGACAAAACTTACATGGTGCCTTTTGTGTCCATGCATGTGCTGAGTTTGTTGCATTGTGCACTTTTTCTGTCAAAGGTGAACCGTGGAGGCCTTTTTTTTTTTGTTTGGCTTGCGCTGCTGCTAGTGGGCAAGAGAGAGAGAGAGAGAGAACGCTTTTACTCCCTCCACACGGCTTTTTGTATAATCCAAATGTTATTGGTGAGTGGTTAACACATCCGCGTCACAGCTCTGAGGTCGAAGGTTCCAATCTGGGCTCAGGTCTTCCTGTTTGGAGTTTGTATGTTCTACCCCGTGCTTGCAGTTTTCTCCGAGCACTTCAAAAATAGTTTTTTTTCTTTGGTTAGAAGAAGACTGAATTGTCCCTAGGCTTGAAAGTGGATGTAAATTGCTTGTTTGTATGTAACCTGGGACAGATAAGTGTTTTCCAAGTTTAAGCGGACATCAAATCCATTTTTTTCCGTTATGTTCTATGTTCCCCCATTAATCCAAACACAGCATTCTGATTTATGGAATATGAATTCATCGGAAAATGTCACCTGTTTCTCATGCATCTCAGGAGGCTGCCATTTTGCCCTGCACTGCCACCTACTGTCAACTGAAATTGACATCAGAATACCCACATTGTTTGGAATTTTTTTTTTTTTAAAGAATTTAAAAAA
Source organism: Hippocampus kuda (assembly GCA_901007745.1). Classification (NCBI taxonomy): domain Eukaryota; kingdom Metazoa; phylum Chordata; class Actinopteri; order Syngnathiformes; family Syngnathidae; genus Hippocampus; species Hippocampus kuda. The sequence goes on along the minus strand of CAAKHF010024124.1, from coordinate 41,749 downwards.
AAGATAAAAGTCCCTTGAATTGTCCCCCAACTTAACATTGTTAACATAAATGTCAAAATTTCACGTTTTAAAGTTATTCCAACTTAAATGGCTGTTTTAGACCACCCCCTGCAAGTGTCACAGAGCAGCTGCTGTCTGGCGTTGGTCACCTGACAAGGGCCAGAGCCCTTCAAATTGACCTCGGGCCTCAGCATGAGGCCATCCTTTGACTCACAAGGTGCATGCCCCCCGCAGGCACTGCAGGGAGTGCTTAAAGGCACCTGGATACTACTTACGCCATTAAGTCAGTTACCTTGAGAACATTTTAAGCCAGTGGTATCGCCCATGATGGAATTTTTCCACTTTGATTGAAAAGAAAGAAACTGAATCCAGTCGTAAATCGGTAAAGGGACTTCTACCGAGTCAACTGATTATATGTACACTTTTTGAGTTCTGCATTTCCTTTCATTTGTCCTCAGTTCGTATTGCATTTTGATTTGGGGTGTTGGAAAGTTTTGAAATAAAACTATTTGTGACCTTGTCTAATACAAATACTGTACAATTCAATTAATGTCTATTCTAAAATTAATATGGCTTAACCCTGTCTATTTTTGAACGTGAAACAAAATACAGCCTTTTCAGTGTGGTTTGACTTTGGAATTTCCATGGCTGTGTCTGTGGAGTGTTCTGTAGCCGGCACTTGCGCTCTTTTTTTTTTTTTTTATCACTGCACTTGTGGAAGCTTTGTAGGTAGGTGTAAACCCAGGCAAGTCTCCACTCCTTGACAATGACAAGTTTAGCCGCAGCACACGTCATACGGCAGCTCTCATTGCTGGAAAGTTGAGGTGAACTCTTTTGTGTGATTTCCTAAATTCTTTGTGAAAACAGGTCGCATTCAAAACCCTCTGACCTCGGGGTAGGTGTGTAAAAATAGGCAACACTGGGCGAGAAAAAGAGACTTGGAGGTGGAGCTTTGTTGACGAACCACTGGAAACAACTGAGGCAAACTCGGAGCCAAAAAGGACGCAAATAAACCAACACATAAACAGCCACACCGACGGGCATTTCGTTCTGCTTTTGTCAAAGGTCATTTTTGTGTAAGCTATACAAATACATTTCAATGGCAGAAGGGTGAAGACGAGCCTGAAATGAGCTCCAATGTAAATATAGGTTTTTGGTGTTCTACATAGCAATTACAGAGCAATGGCGGGACAAAGAGGGAGCAAGAGATCATAGCTGGGGGATCATGAGGGGATATGTGTGGCTGCGTGCATCAGAGGGGTGAGCCGGTTCAGGAGGTCCCATGTCGGCCAGGGGGCTCGCAAGTGTTCAGGTGCTAGAATCCTCCGGCAGAGCCAACGCTGACCAGGGGTCTATATCAAGAGCTGGCTTAGGTTTCACCCCCATGCGGTGATGGAGGATTATTCTGAGAAACCGCCTGGAATAACTGCTCCAAATTGGCTCTGGCTAATGAAGAGCGGAAGGTATAGAGAGATGATGGATCTGCAGAGATGCCTCGACCGCCCTTCGGAGTTTTCATCCATGCAAGAGGTTTGCGAAAAGAGAGAGAGTGTCTGAGGACGACTCTGCAGAGGAGAAAGTGAAAATGTCAGCATTCCAAAATCCTGCAGCGCTGTGCACAGGCCACACATTCCTGGTCCCTCACAGGACAAACAGTCCAGCAGCTATGCACAGGAATTTGGTTAAATACATACCAAATTTGCCCTGGGGGGAGGAACACACTGATGAACAAGGTGTCCTCATCTATCTATCATCACAGCTCCATAACTGGTGTCAATGCATCGACACAAAGCTGTGAAAGCTCAGCAAACACACTCAAATTTCAGACATCTCTCACCAATAGACGTGTAGGAATGTTTTCAAGGTGCATTTGTGTGTGTGTGGGGGGGGGGGGCATCCGTGACCAACGCGAAGGAGACAGGGGACGTGGTTCTTACATAACGGTGCATAGCAACACTGAATAACTTTTGGCAAGATCTTTTAATATAACGTGCACGATAACAACAGGTTCAAATGACTGTTGAATATTCACAGGGGTAAATTCATCTCAAACTCCCATGGCCGTGGCTCCAATTTAATGGGCCTGCGTGATATCAAGGATCATTTATATCGACAATAGTAATCAATTAATTTGATTACATTTAATTTTATTATAAATCAAATCGATGAATTATTGTTTCCTCTTTTAATGGGAAAGGAGAGTCTCTCTCCAGGTGGTCCGAGCTCCTGTTTCTGTGCTACTGTTGGATTGAACACAATGATGCTGCGCGGAGGAGTTGTGCCACAGTGGGTGGACTATAAATCAACTTCCCATAACTGACATCACACTGTCATCGTCGTTCAGAAACACAAATTAGTCACTCGACTGCGTCTCAATAGTGCACTCCAAGCACAGTGTCAGTGCTGAAGCAACATCGTGACTATAGTAGTTCGCACATCTGCCTCTTTTCTAAGGATCTGTGCTCGAATTGCGGTGCTGGCCTTTCTGCGTGCAGTTTGCAAATGTTCGAATGTCACTGCACACAGAAAAGGCTAGGCTCGATTTTCGAACATGGAACTTCAGAACGGCGAGGCACACTTGTTCAAGTTAAAATATTGACTACTGCACGTGCTTTCATCTTTATGAAAAACCACCAGAAGCGTCGGTTGAAAGAGTGAAAACTTGGCAAATGTTAGGATGAAGTACTTTCAAATGTATGTGCAACCATGTTGAGTGTGAGGGAGGGAAAAAAATTATGTAGAGAGAGAGAGAGAGTGGACGTATCTTTGACGTTTGTTTTAACACTTTAAGTGTCATCCAAGCGCCACCCCCTTTAGTTTAAATACACTCATATGACAGGTCTGACACCTAGTGGCTATTTGGAGAAATGCAGTTGCGACATGAATGAGATTAGGAAATTGATCACGTCACATCGTGTCCTGCACTGAACCCTCATGTGTCAAGAAGAATATTTGATTTTGATACTGAATGATTTTCTTGTTTCAGGACTGTCATCTTTCCAGAAAGGATAGGAATATTGTAAATGATCTTTTAGTTCCTCTTTTCAAGACACAAGCACAGCTCACATTTATGTACTGTAAATACTGACTGGTTACGTTTAACTGTTTCATATCTATTCATGCTGGAGTTTGATTAGAAAAAAAATATGCAGTGGAAAAGCATTTCTAGTAGTTGTCAGTCAAAACCATTGATGCATTTATTTGCAAGTCATTTTACGGTATGCTTGTTTCTCCTCACAGTGAGGCATATTCACCTCAATGGTCGGACAACTAATTTTTGATGAACTACATGTGACTAGTGAGGCAAAACCACTTGTAGACATTTTGGTGCTGCTATTAAGGTCCAAGGGGCCGAGCGCGTGACCCAGGCCTGTACGACTTGCTTAACCATAGTTACTAGTCTCAGTAGTTTACTATCCATCCAATTTCTAGTCTTTTATTTCAGCTAAAGCCTTTCTCAGCTGACTGAGAAACATGAAGGCTGGAGGCGTGGTATTGCTTTACCTGTGAGAACAAAGCTTGTACTAGTACTGTACTTGGACCTTTACCTCGATATCAAGGATATTGAATGAATGCTTAAACACTTTTCTATTCATCTAATAAGTTAATACCAAAAATAGTTTTCAAAAAATAGACAGCATGTCCATGGCCCCATTTGGAAGTACAGTTGGGGTAAGTACACAGCCAATCACCTTTACCTCTTTGCAACCTTGGGATGGCCGCGAGGCTGACTGGCTGGCTGGTTATAGAGATTATCAGCTCTATTTTTATCTTTCCAGCTTTTACTATCAAAACAGTACGAGTGGCTCTGGAGTGAAACTGCCATCGGTCAAGATAACACCAACTAAATAAAAGTGCCCAGTTTTTTCACATCTATATTTTTCAAAATCGCTTCAAAATTATGATGAACGGGGCAATTAGAAAATAAATGTATAATTGTCTTTGACTCACTCCCACAGAAGGGGCATTTATCATCTCAGTCACAGTGAATTTGGAGAGTAAATTATTGGAAGGTTGTGTGGTATTTTAAATTGAATTATTTTATTTGGAAATGCAGAATTTAAAAGGGCATAACCATGTTCTATGCCAATTTATGTCATTCAGTTGCGTTCCGGTAGAATTTCCGGTCAGATGACATTTCCTCAACTCCAGAATACTCCGAAAGCGAGTATTTACAAGAGACACAAATTCTTTGAATGTGACTGGAAAGGATTTTATTTTCAAAAAGTGTTGCTAACAATAAATATTACGGCTCGGCTTCTCCTTTAAGCGTCGAAAACGAGACGATGACGTCAGTAGTAAAACCTGCTCTGGCTGGGTGTCTGACTGACTGACTTGGCCCTCGGAAAAGTGAAGTGTTCGCCGTGCTTCCAACTGCTAACCCAACTTTCATCACCGTTGTTCCGTTCGCCTTTTCTTCAACTCTTCTGATTTTTGTTCGACGATCGCCACTTGGCGACGCGGCGCCTCTCAAAAACATTTTTGGGCCATGGTTTAGCCGAAGACAAAAAGTTCATTGAGTGTTCTTGGAAGAACCGGTGCGTGGCGACCAGTACCAGAGATGGATAAGCTAACCGTGAGCTGACTTGTTAGCCGAAAAGTCAAAGGTCGAGAATAGGAGCGGGTGGACATGCTAACGGCTAGCTAGTTTAGCATTCTCTCGGCTAACCGAGTGACTTAGTTAGCGTCCGACGGAAGCTGGCCGCGGTTTGCTTCCTCGGGCCTGGTTGCGACACCGCCAATAGTTTGTCAAAAGGAAGCTAATCCAGGAAGAAGCCCCTGCCTTGAAAAAACGGACTTTGAAACAGGCCGGACGAGAGGTTGTTGCTTAACCTCAGACAAATAGAAATGCTAACCAACGCACAGAACCAACCGCTCTTTCCCAACCCGACCGGGCAACAGAATCCCGCCGGACAGCCGAACCCTGCGGGTCAATTTCTCCCCTTCTTGAGCAGACCCTCCCTACAGATCAAGAAGAACGCCATTACAGACGATTACAAAGTGACCAGTCAGGTTCTGGGGCTTGGAATCAATGGCAAGGTGCTTGAAATTTTCCAGAGGAAAACCGGAGACAAGTATGCGCTAAAGGTAGGCTTGACTTGAAAAGCAACATCGGATGTGTGTACTCTTCTAAAGCGGAACTCATTGTCTCACGTGAAGAAAATTCCCAGGCGGTTATCTGGATCCCTTCCTGCTTGAGCTGTCATAACTTGCCAAAGGGAAGAAAAAAAAGTTGATCAGAACCACACATGTCCAACACAAATGTCACTGAGGAAAGTAATGCTCTTCGTATCATGTTTTTTTTGCCCTTCAGAATGCGTACAGTCATCATATCTCTAGTTAAAAATAATAGTTTTAATGTTGTTGTTTTTTTTTGATGTCTTTGTAACATTTTTTTTAAATTAGAACTCACCATTGATTATAGGTGACTTAAGTCACTCCTTTGTTTGTATCCCCTTTATTGTAGGAAGAAAATTATGTTCATATGCTATCGATGTTAAAAAATTTAAGGAAGTTATGAAATTTTCAAGATTTAAAAAGGGTGGCAAAAGTGACGCTTTGTTTTTAACTCAAAATTAATAGAATACCCTGTCATCAGTTTTTAGAAAGAGAATTAAGATGAAACCTTGAAGCCTCACAGTTTCTGACATTGTGGACTGAATTATAAAGAAGCACCACTGTAAAAAAAAGGTGTATAATTTCACAAGATGAGGAATTATAGTTGTAGTTAATGGCCTATTTGAGGATAGGCACTTCAGAGGATGGATGGAAATAATTACATTAATTGTTTAATTATCAATTCGGAATGATCAACACTTTTGGCACTGTATCATTCCATTTGGCATTATAAAAACGTCGTTTTCACTGCCTCAAATAACTCTAAATTAGATGAAATATGTCGATATAATCAAGCAAGCTCCCTTTCGAGGCGTTTTGGGGCTGCCGATGAGTTATCCCACTGTGGCTGCGAAAAATACAGCTGTATGAAAATCACCTATTTGCAAATGAGGCAATAGAGGGGATTCCACTGCACGTCATATCTAAAAATAGACGTGGAAAACCCATTTTAACCCATCAGAGTGCATTTTTCTATGGGGAGCTCAAATAGACCCGACGTGACATAATCACACAAAATTGGGGTTCACAAGTAGTGGCGGACCGCGTCCAGTGGTGCATATCTATTCTTTACCCTGGATTTTTTTTTTTCTTTTACGGTTTCAATGTTGGCTAAGGCAAGTTTCCGCATTCATCAGCCACTACTATGACATGGTACAACAATTTCAGGTGTTTTGCTGGTGAAATATTTCTCAAGTAGTGTAGTTCCCTAAAATCTGGAATCCTGTTTGTGACACTCCTTTTTAGGGAAGCTGTGGTTGGTCAATGATTAATATATCCTGGCAAATGTTGAGGCGGTCCAGTCAAGGTGGTGTTTTTAAGCCTTTTTCCCCCCCAGAGGTGGTTCAAAAAATTGATTGCGCAAAGTCACGGCCAAGTGAATCATAGCGTGAAAACATCCTGTGTGGTGGTTCAAATAGAACTGTCGAACTTGAAGAAGTGGGTCACTGCTCTCCACATACATGCTGCCGCTCTGATCTGTGACACGTCGTGGCTTTATTGCTTCTTGTATACTCTTGCACCGCTATTGCTGACCAGCAACAGCCGCACTTCTGACTTATTTTTGTTCTAGAAGCATTTTGTTGTTTAAAATTCAATTCGCTGAAATGTATTTATCGATTCGGACACACTGCCCTCCACATGATATGCCTAAGAACGGATTTATTTTCCCCTCCCGAGTTCTCAGTCATGCTCTGTTGCTGTACAGTCGTGCTTGAAGTTTGTTAACCCTCCAGACATGGACACATTCAAATGTTTTTTTCTAAATCCCAATTAACGCACACATTCCTAATAATGAACATACACAATTAGTTCAACACAGGTGGTTTATTCACAAAAATGACAACTTGATCGTGCGAAAGTAAGTCTGCCCTTTGATTCCGTGGTTAGTGGCTCCTCCTCGTTACTTCAACCAAACATCTTCCGTATCCACCAACCAGTTTCTTGTGTCTGCTTATGGGGAATGTTGCCCTCTTCTCCTGGCAATATTGTTTTTTAAAATCTGATTCATCAACTAATCGACAAAATAAACAACAAATGAATTGATTATTACATAATTATTAGTTGCAGGCAGCCCTAATTTATTTCATTACATAGAAGAAAAAGACATACGGTATGGGTACAGGAAAAAAAACGCAATACTTATTTTTACACTTAACTTTTATCATGGAAGATACTGTGACGGGATTCACTTTATCCATAATCCGAAATAAAGGCCAGATCATAGGATGGATATAAAATTAAGGGTTTGACTGAGTGCCATGTGTGGTAGGTAGATAAATAAGACTGCATCCAAACTTGTTGAACAGAACGCGGCCAACTTTATTACTGTGTAAGTCTGATAACCCCTGAGAGCTTTAAGATTATTCACTGCCTCATCGTCTGAAGCGACAGAGTTCTGAAAGTAGCTAAAAACGCGACGGTACGCTGTCGCTGGCCACTATTTCGTGTCCTCCTCCTCCTACCCCGCTACATTTGGAGGAAGTTGGATTGAAATGTTTTCGCTTTTAAGCTGCGACAACTAGCGTTCTCACATTGTTTCAGTCTGTCATCGAAAGTGGACTTGCACAACTTGTTACCATGTAAACAAAATTCCGGCTTCGGTTCATACTGGGAGTTGCACACATAATTGAGAGAAAGGCTCATGGGACCTGCAAATAAGGTGAATAACTTGCAGGCTGTTGTGAAAAATTACAGACACAACATGCTAAATATAAAGATAACTTGGGCCCACATTTCTGGGAACCAGGCTGAAGTAAAAAAAAATGTTCTTGTTTTGGTAATGACAGATTTAGAATGTAATGTATCAGTGACACGTTTCCACTATTTATGGCATTGCATAGTCAAAGAACAACAAACAGAAAAAGGTTTTGTTGGTCCTTAAGGTCACTCTGCACCTGCCACATCATGCGCGGCATCATGGTAGTGGTACGAAGAACGCACAGTGAGGCAAGTTGACTGGAGTCGGAGTTTATAGTTTGGTTTCCTGGAATGACATTAAAGCCACCGTCGGGATGTAAGCACCCCCTTGCAAACAATTGGTTGAAGACCGGCACTGTTGGCCACTTGTAAAAGAACTTATATTTGGACAATTGACTTTCCAAACTGTCTCCAGACATATTCCGATTTCAAGTGGCAGTCAGACAGTCTCAACTGGCTTCAGGATTTACAGTTCGAGTGTGATTAAAGGTTAATACCATTAAAGAGGAAATTGTCTGACATTTTCCAGGATTGAAATATAAGTGAAGGAAGGAAGGAAGGAATAGGAGGGAGACCGCAAGGAAGGGAGAGGGTGTTGGTTGGGGGACTTGACTTTTCTTTCATCACCCTAGCTTTACACGTAAGATCGTCTCCCACTGGGCAACAAAGGCTTGCGAGTCTTTGCCAAGGTCGTGAATGTTGAATTAAAAAAATAATAATTTTAAATCAGGATGCGTTCAAAGTCAAAGACTTTTCCGAACAGTTTTGTGGATGATGTACTCGGTGGCCAAACCAAATATGTAGCGCACAATGAATTGTGGCGATGGAATGTTCACAATGGGGTGAAAAGAACAAAGATTAGTCATGTAAGTGGATAAAACTCTTAATATTAGATATGTTTAGATACGTGTTTTTATTAAATTTATACTGCTAGGCCCGGTTGGACCAGCTTCAGTGAACTTCAGGTGTGCCGACAGTCACCCTGTTTCTTACGTGAACCACAAGTCAGATGTCTCCCTGTTGGTGAAGTTTTCACAACAACAACCAACTCACTGCACTCATGAAGTGTGTGTATGTCGAGGTAAATTAGCTGGGGATATATTTATACATTTGGGGTTGCAACTGCCTGATTTGCCTGCCCTTTTATGGTGGCTCTGACACGTTGTGCAGCTATAGCTGCCCTCCCCGCTCTCACTCACAGACTGTACTTGCAAAGTCAAACACTTTTAAATTTGTTGATTCCCAAAGGAGTTTTAGCCAAACAAATTTCAGGCTGACTTACATAACATTTGATCTTTGAAGAGCTACAAATATAATAAAAAAAAAACCCAACAACATATTTTTAGAGGCACTTTGGGCATCAAGCGGCAAAGAGGCATTTGCCAAGCCACCTAGAGGATCCCTCCCCCCCTGCCTTGCTCGGCCCTGCTGGAGAGCAGCAGCCTTGCATAAAATCTCCCGTTGAGTAGTCCCAGCGCTTTTGTCTTTTTTTTTTATTTTTTCCGCGTAGAGATCTATATGTCAGCCTGTGGGATTTAAATATTACAGTATTTAACCCCCGACCAAAGGTCCAAAGACCTCCGTCGGTCTCCCTCAAGCTTATTGTGAAAATCTGTTTCTCTGACACACTTGTCATAAACAGATTAGCATTAAAAAAAATCCATACATCCATATATAATCTGAGTCTCTTATCCTCACTAGGGTCGCTATTCCAGACTACTCATCTTGGCCTATAAGCCGCTTATACAGTCAACGAATGCAAAATTAGGCAACACCTGCGCTATATGGGATCAACTGCAATTCTACTGCCGCCGCCTGATTCATGACAGTGAGATGAAAGGGGCCAAAAACAATAATAGACCGCTGCAAAATAATGTGTATTCATGATTTTAGGACTTGAATGTTATGATATATTGAATTGATCTTACACGACTTGAATGTAGTGCCAGCACAGTTAGTTGCTGGCAAAATACTGCTCTTTTGAATCCAATTTGTAATTTCACCCCCAAAATGCGATTTATAATCCGGAGTGATTTGTAGTCGAAAAATATGGTACGAGTCCGTCCACTGACCATTTGTTGTTGTTTGACTTTTGGCTTCGTCCCCTGTCAGTCAGGGGCCGCCACATCAAGTAACCTGCGTGATATGTTTGGCACAGTTTTTAACTGATAAGTTAAAAAAAAAAAAAAAAAAAGGAAGGCCACCACCAATACAGTTTATGCTAAGTCTGCCAGCCAATCTAGAGGAAGCGGCATAGTTATTTGTGATGGCGTCTTATGTCCTTCCCCATTTGTTGTTTGTTTCAATTTCAGTCTCACTTCCTCCTCAAGGTCAGACACTCATTTTTGTGAATGTGTTGTGCCCTGGGGCACTTTACGTATGAACCCACGTCTTTGCCGGCCACCGTCATAGCTCGTATCTCGTGCAAATAAGCGTATACTGGCACAATCAAAGACCTACCTATCCTGATTTTACATCAGGGGAAATCCACTGGTCTGTCTCTTTTTATTTTATTTTTTTTGTAGTTCAGAATCTCTACCGGTACTTATTTCCAAGTCAAAGGGACGGTCACACCAGCGTTTCCAGTCCACACAATATGAATACGGCAATTGTACAGATCTTGTATACAGTTTAACAGATATCACTAATCAGATTGTCCCATTGACACAAACATGTTTGCCTCCATACTATGCAAACACATCCAGAAACACATCCTCTTGTTGAACCCCCAAAGAGGCTTTTATGACTACCGATTCAAGCTTAACAGGTCCCTCTGTAATCTCTCCCCCTCCACCCAATTTCACTGCCTTATCACCCCTTCAGCGCGATTTCTCTGGTTCCATCCTGGCTGCGGCTCAAGTGGCAGGTGGACACTCCTGCATCTTTCCCTCGCCCCACCTCCCAGTGTCTCCTGCCAGTGGCTCTGAAGCTTTTGTGTTTGCTTTAGGAAGTGCATTGTGTGCCCATCTGCCCCCTCCTTCTCACCAGGCTTCTGGATTTAGTCTCAGAGGGGCCACAACAGATGGGCGGGCCGCAGTTATTGGAAAAAAAAAAACAGTGGGGGGTGTAAAGGAGGTGTCTGTATATATTTTGTCAATGAAGCAAAAGGTGGGTGTCGGGGTGCGGGGAGTATTTGTTATATTTGGATTTAGCTATGCTATTTTGGTTCAGGGCCTTGTCTTCTCTTCTTACAGCTCTGGCTAGTTCCTCTTTGACATTTCAACAAGATGTTAAAATGTCCTGCCTGAGCAAAACACAGAAAAACACAGTTTAAATATTATTACGACAAACGGTGGCAGTTATTTGCGCCCAGTAAAGATGAGCCTTCATGTAGATTTATTAGTTGGATGAGCTGAGATTTTCAAAGATCGATTAATTTGGAAACGTGTTGCACAAGGTTCATTACTCCACAATGTCAGAGAGTGATTTTTTATTTAATTTTTTTACTCTCACCACGTAAAAACAAAGTTGAGAAAACGGTAATATTGCAGGGAACAGCCAACGAGCTTTTAAAGAATAATTGTAAAAAAAAAAAAAAAAAAAGTTGAAATTACGTTATGGTCAAGATGATTGACCATGATGATGAATGACTAATATTTTCAAAAAGCAGTTCTCTGTCTGAAGTGCTAGCTGCGGTGTTAGCCTCAGCGTCACACTCAAGTCACAATCTGGTGAGTAAAACAATAAAACGTATGTCAACAATGAGTCAGGCAACAAGTTAAATTAGATCTGAGATGCTCGGTCAATTAAAGTGCTTGCGCTCTCAGAGGATATGAGTTCATTACGTTTTGTATGACAAGGGAGATATTACACTTTGTGGATTGTTTGAGCAGTTAATGAAATGGTAACAATGCTACATTTGGCTAGCATCTATCCGCAGACACGCATTTATGGCACTGTAGGGCAGCGTGGCTGTAAAAACGCGACACATGACACTACATCACAAGGTGCACAACAGTATACTGTCAAATCCTTGGAAAGTAGTTGTGCTATTAGATATTTTGGGCGGCTTTGTTCTCTTAATGTGACTGTTAACTCGTCAAATAACTCGATTATAGCTGAGCTGAAGTTAGTCTGCTGAGCAGAGTTGAGTTCTCCCTCACAACTATTGTATTAGAGGTGCAACAATTACATTTAAATTAATCGAACTTAGACCAACTTTAAATTGTCCAAATCCTTGGAATTTCAGCCTCTCGGCAGTAAATATTCTCCAATTTCTTTTGTTGCCCATGAAAGTGGAGTCATTATCTTGTTTTTTTATTAAAATGGGAGATTTGGTCTGCCATTACTGTGGAAAGCAGTGAGCGTTTTCTGACATGTTATGGACCAAACCATGAAATGAATCATCATATTTTCTGCACTCTCCTCAATTTGAAATGAACAAATGTACATTCAAAAAATGTTTTTGTTTAATCCAACTAACTCAAAAAGAATAATCAGCAAATTAATCGATGATTAAAATAATCGTTAGTCTCAACCCTGCATTGTATACAAGTACTGTATGTGAAACTTGAAAGAGGCGAACACTTCCAGCACTGAGGGGACCACTAGCATTAAGGCCACTGCTATATTGTCTGTGGCCAGGCTTGGGAAGCCATGCGATGCATGGCATGACTGAGCGACGATCATTTTCCACACTACAAGGCTGAATGAATTCTTTTGCCTGGATAAAATGTTCTGGATTTCCTTGTGACTTGTCAAATATTTTCACATATCTAGAAAGTTTTGTTCAATTTCCGAATATGATGATTCTGATTGCACTCAGCCATAAAATGTGAAAACAGGTTGCCTTTTGATATATATAAATAGTGGCCTGAGAACAGAGTAAAAAAAATGAAAAAATAAATCACAAAATCGCTCGCGTGTGCATTGATCAAGTTCCATCGCAAGAGGGCGCCATATCTATACTTAACCAGCTCTGCAATGTATGGTCTATTTGTAGCCAGATGATGTCAGCATTGGACTTCTCTCTGTCTTGCGTGCTACTGCATCCTGATAAGTGATTGATGATGCCTTGCCTGGTCTTCTCCATTAATCTGTTGATTTGTTTTGTGTTTTTTCCTGCCCGTGCTGTCTAGATGCTGCAAGATTGCTCAAAAGCACGTAGGGAGGTGGAGCTTCACTGGAGGGCATCGCCTTGTTCCAACATTGTACGGATTATTGATGTCTATGAGAACCTCTATCAAAGTAGAAAATGCCTGCTAATTGTTATGGAGTGGTGAGTTTACAAATTCAGTCACAAACACACGCACACACCGACAAGACCTTGCTTTGTGTATTTTGAAATCACAATTAAAGCAAACATTATTGATTTCAAAACCTTGGAATTGTTTGAACTACTAAAACTCAACTATGCCACACGTACTGGCCGGAGCAGAGATTCAAACCCAAACCTCATAATTGTGAGGCAATTGTGCCAAACACTCATCCAGTTTTTCTGTTGTGTTCAATTAAACTTTTATGGGTTATTCTCTCAGATTGACTTTTTCATACCTGAAAGGTTCTTCGATGTCTGTGGGTCACAAACCGGTTGAATTGCAAAATGAGGACCTTATTTGTTTTTTTTGTGAGTAAAAGCGAAAGTTCGGCCTTGGTCTTGAAATGGTGATTTCTTCTTTCAGGTTACATGATGCAGTTATGGAAGGACATCAAATGACACCATATGCTTAAAATACTAAAACGTTGCACGGGCAAATGCATACTTCAAAATTTTCTGAACATGCAAACTAAAGTTTGCTGGGTGTCTAACTTGTGTACTTCGACAGCTACAATCCCTCTGCAAAGCGAGAGGCTTATTTTCACTTGTCTAATTGTTTCTACCCTTCATGATGTTCCCTTTTGGTGTGGAGTTTTTATTTTGGACATGAGAATGTAAAATGAGAGTCTGGGATCGCTGCGATGACGTCAGATATGTGTATTCAGTGGCGCCATTCTCATCGCTGATGACAATTCATCGCTTCTGACTGAACACAATCATGGTGAGGCGTGGCCTAACCATCCCAAAATGTATCAAAAGGGATTTTTAAAAAATTGTAACAAGCTCTCGGGTTCTCATCTGGTGATCATTGGGGTGACCTAGTATGCTCAGCTCAACTTTCATTTCTCAGTAAGCGAATAGTGACAGATAGATTTTGAGAAATTTGAAGTGCGTTGTGGTTAGAACCGCCCCCTCACTCAAAGATTGTCTACACAACGTGCATGCTTGATGAACGAAAAAATGTGCAGTCATGCATCTTTGGTCTCACACACACACACACACACACACACAAAACCCCAAATTGTGATTGCAATTGAAACTCACAGTCATAAAGAAGGCTGAAATGAATCATGTCGATTCAATTGATTAGCATATTCCCATACATCATTTCAACCAGTTATACCGCAAACCAAAGTTCACAGGCGCCGTCGCATGGCCTGTGGCTAAAATGATGACTGCAAGCGTGTGAACTAGGCAAATTTGTGTGCTCCGCAACTTCCGTCGTATGCGTGTTGTGCATCCAAGTAAAATCAAGTGGAATATTTTGTGTGCCACGATCTGTCATATCATTGGATTTTATGATAAATCAGAATTGTTTCAACATTGAAAATGGACGCATCTGTCGTTTCAGCATGGACGGGGGTGAACTCTTCAGTCGAATCCAGGACAGAGGGGATCAGGCCTTCACAGAGCGAGGTATCAAAGCACACTTGCTGCATTTCCCAAATGACTGCCGCAGTATAATGCAACAGCACTGGCGTATTCCGCTCGCGGTTTTTCGATTTTAAACCCGTTTATTCTTGACGCCAGAGGCATCTGACATCATGAAGAGCATAGGGGAGGCCATCCAATATCTCCACGCCGTCAACATCGCACACAGAGATGTTAAGGTTCGTATGAACGTTTTCTCTGTTTGCAAGAGAGGTCAAAAGCAAAACGACAATCACCCACTTGAGTAACCGACGTGAACCGTCCCGCAGCCCGAGAATTTACTGTACTCCACCAAGAGGCCCAGCGCTTTGCTCAAACTCACAGACTTTGGCTTTGCCAAGGAAACCACCTCACACAACTCTCTTGCTACTCCGTGCTACACGCCTTACTATGTTGGTAAGAGTTCTCCTCTGCATTTGCTTTCCACGTTTCACCTGTGGCTCGGCTCACTAAGCCACGTTGTCCTAATTTTTGTGTATCCCTTTCACTTTCCACAGCTCCAGAGGTTCTGGGCCCAGAAAAATATGACAAATCTTGTGACATGTGGTCTTTAGGTGTCATTATGTATATTCTGTAAGTCAAGTCTTTCTTCACGTCGCATCACGTGGGATTATTTGAATCGTGTAACATGTAACTGTCCTCCTTCTCTAGGTTGTGTGGGTACCCCCCTTTCTATTCAAACCACGGTCTCGCCATTTCTCCCGGGATGAAGAAGAGGATTCGGATGGGACAGTATGAGTTTCCAAATCCCGAGTGGTCTGACGTATCAGAGGAAGGTGATGATAATGGCAAAACTACACGTGTGCTTTTTGAGTTTGGCTGCCAACACAAAAGGTTGGAGTGAAAGTTTGACATGTCTACAAATCAAGCGCTACAGGTGAAGGCAAACTTAACCTGTAGTGGAACTGCCAAGTTTGAACACAATATATTCTGTGACGCTGATTAAATTCACAAATTTCACTCATTAAAAAAAATACTAATCAACAGCCAATATATGAGAAAACATGAAATTAAACAAAAAATTCTCACAATTCTTCAGCCCCAAAAATAAGACAGAACTTCTTCAAAGAGATGTCCGCCTCCCAATTTTCCAATAATGTCTTAAAAGTAGACACCAAAAGCCTTTTTGTAAATTGCTCCAGAAAACAAAATTGGGCCCAGTCGCAAACATGTCCCATATGGCGTCTGTGGCTGAGCGAGGTGCCAGTGCTGGTGTTGGGTGTCTTGGTGTTGCTGTGTAGCGACTCAACTGATGTTTTTAACTGATGTCATAAAACAATAAAGATAGACGTGAAATAACTCTTCCTGCCATGATTGTTACCTTTTTACAGTAGCATGACTGAAAGACAAAGTCGGCAAAAACAGAAGCAAAACAGACTTGTTGAGGGAACTTTGAGATCCTCACTTAGCTGAAAACTAAAATTTGATGTCTTAAATTTTAGTTTTCACTCAACATTGTTTTTGGGTGTAATTGACTATTGTAAAAATGCTGCTGAGATTTAAAAAAAAAAAGTGTTTTCATGCGAACTGTCAACAGCTCGATTCCAGTCCGATTATTTTCTTTCACATTGCTAAAATGCAGCCGGTTTTCAAAAGAGCTTGACCAACTCCAAGTGCTGTTTTTCCATTACAGCTAAACAACTGATACGGACCCTCCTGAAGACGGAGCCCACCCAGAGGATGACCATCACGGAGTTTATGAATCACCCCTGGATTAATGTAAACACCCTTGCTCTCTCTGAGTTCAATTGTTTTGAAAGATGTTGTCCACTGAAGCCAGATGGTCGCCTGTCTCCCCGCAGCAATCGATGGAGGTTCCTCAGACGCCACTGCACACTAGCCGGGTGTTAAAGGAAGAGAAGGACGCGTGGGAGGATGTCAAGGTCTGTCACGTGCTTGCTTGTTTTTGGTCTGCTGCTGCTGCTGCTGCTGAAATGTACCAATGTGCCGACTGTGCTTATCGTTCAGGAGGAAATGACCAGTGCCTTGGCGACCATGAGGGTTGACTATGAGCAGATCAAGATAAAGACCATTGAGGACTCCACCAATCCGCTGCTCACCAAGAGGAGGAAGAAAGCCAGTAACGCCATGACGGGCCCTCAGTCTGCCGCTCACTGAAAGATACGCTCACAGATTGTAAAAAAAAAAAAAAAGGAAGCAATAAGATGTCGACGTGAGTCGCACTGCATGGATTTTTCACAGTGTTTATTTTTTCATGGTCTAATGTTTTGGAGTGCTTTTTGTTTTGTTTGTTGTCATACGCATTGTAACGCCCTCCCTTTTTCAAAGAGGTTCTTGATCTGTGGTTTTTAGATGAGGAAAGAGATTGTGATTTTAAAGAAGGCGAGGAGACGCACACGGTTTACTCCTCTCCTCTCTCGTACGTCAGCTTTTGTGCTTAGCACTCGAGTACATGAAGCTCCTCACCGTTAGCCGTGTCCAGCCCAAACTAGCGAATGTTCAATGAAATGGCTCAATCCCAAAAACAAATGGAACCGCAGGCTTTCTTTTACATATTCACCATGTAAGCAAATGTATTTTTTAACTGACGAGTGGATTGTAAGGACTGTCTTGACTGGCGCGAGCGGGGAATCGTAGCTCATTTTCTGCGTGCGCTGTCTTTAGCGAATGTTCTCACCAGGGCCATCCTGTGCCATTCTCACCTGTAGCCTCCCACAACCTCTCCTCTCACCT